>PVJX010014456.1:0-44798 GCA_004027295.1 Dolichotis patagonum | reverse complement strand
GAAGGATAGCCTCTTTAATAAATGGTGTTGGAAAAATTAGCTCTCCACATGCAGAAGACTGAAAATAGATCCATGCCTATCACCATGCACAAAACTAAAGTCTAAATGGATCAAAGACCTAAACATTAAAACAGAAACACTAAATCTACTGGAGGATAAGGTAGGTAGAAGTCTTGGAGACATAGGGGTAGGTTTTCATGAACAAAATGCAAATTGCATGGGAAACGCTTCAGAGAATCATCAACTGGGATCTCATATTATTGAAAAGTTTCTGCACTTCAAAGGAAATCACCAACAGAGTGAAAAGAAAACCCACAGAATGAGAAAGAATGTAGCCAGCAACCCCTCAGACAAGGGACTTATATCAAGAACATATAAAGAATTGAAAAACATCAAGCCCCCCAAATTCAAAGACTTTCTCCTAAAATGGGTATCTGAGATGAACACACAGTTCTCAGATGAAGCTATACAAATGGCAAATAAATACATGAAGAAATGTTTACCAACACTGGTCATTCGAGAAATGCAAATTAAAACAACATTGAGATTTCATCTCACTCTGGAAAGATAGCTGCCATCAAGAAATCAACTGATAACAAATGTTGGTGAGGCTGGGGGGAAAAAGGAACACTGCTCCACTGTTGGTGGGAGTGTAGACTGCTGCAACCACTATGGAAATCAGTATGGAGAATTCTCAGAAGACTAGGATTGGAAGCTCTATTCAACCCAGCTATTCCCCTGCTGGGTATTTTCCCAGAAAAACTGAAAAGGTCATATCACAGTGATATGTGTAATATATATCACAATTTGTAATAACTAAATCTTGGAAACAACCAAGATGTCCATCAACCGCAGAATGGATGAAAAAGTTGTGGTATTTTTATACAAGGAATATTACTCAGCTATGAAGAAGGATGACCTTGAGGCCTTCATAGGGAAATGGAGACAACTTGAGACTATCCTCATTAGTGAAATAAATAAGAATCATATTTATAAATATCACATTGTGTCTCTAGTGTAAAAAGTAATAAATGGAGGAGTAATAAAAGCCAAAGTGTGTAATTGCTACTGTAAATAAGAGAGGAAAAGAAAGTGCTCTAAAGGATATAATTGCATGTATGGTTAAGTGTACAAGATGAATGACCATATTACTGTTTTTGTTAGATCATGGAGCAGAACTATTAACAGTGTCATTGTTTGAATGTGTAATTTGTATGTTTTACTTTTGTAACTTGAACAACTGTTTCCTAGATGACAGTATGTATGTTATCAAGTAATGATTTTGTAGTGGTTTTTTTTGTTCTTTTTTTCCTTGGAGTTCTGTATTGTTGCTACCCTTTTTTTTCTGTTTTGTTTTGGTTTGTTTTCTCTTTAAATAAAATTTAAAAAAAAGACAGATGTGTAAGTGAGGACCTGAAGCTTTCCCTGTATTTCCTGGGAGAAATGTAAGAGAAATAAGAAATAGAGCAGCAAGCTTATATCACACCTACATTAGGAAATGAGTGATCTGAAGCATGTTTTGAACCTGAATTTTTGTCCCTGGAGGGTTTAGTTGTCCTTAATGCAGGTTTGAGACATTACAGAGGGAGATGAAGTGAGTCGAAAAATGTCTGGATGTTCATGTGACTTAGCATGGAATGCCACAGTGCATTACCTTTGCTCATGAGTCTGCTTGGGGGAAACCATGGGACTCTGTGTAGCTTTGATTAGCTTGTCCAGAAAGACAGCAGTTTATTGATTGTCTCATGGTCATCTTTTTTATTGTTAAAATATCTATGCTGTAGAGCTTCTTTGTGTAATATAATTTTGAAAATATTACTCATTTATTTATTTTTTTCCTGCTTCCAAAACCCAACAATAATGGCAGTATCTTAGTCTGTCAAAGGAACAAGGAGTCAGCTTCTCTATAAGCTTTCTAGTTGTGAACACTAAATATATTAAGCAAAACTACAGAGTTTATATGATCATATAAATGGATCCTGTAAAATTCTATGAGTTATTGTTAGGTGTGCAAAGTATTACTGAGGGACTTGATTTTGGTTCAGAAACATTCAGAAATGAGTACATATGGGTCCCAATGACTATTACTAATTAATTTGTGTAAGTCATTACTCCCCTTTTCCTTCAATGTCCTGATGTGCAAAATAAGAGGTTGTTTAGTCTCTCTGTCTCTCACAAACTTTAACAGTCTAAGCCATAGTAAAGTTCACCTGTTTATTTTGGCCTTTCCCACATTAGTAGTTTGAATAAATGGAAAGTTACCTGGAAACTTTGAAAGTCTAGTGTGAGGACCTTATCTAAATGGCATTTTAAACTGAATTCTTGAGAAATCCTATGATACACTCTCAGTCCTCTGCATCAATAAAGGACAAATATTGTGGGCCACTTGAAGGTATTTCCAGCCTCCAGTACATGTAGGTTTCATACCCTGGAATGATACTAGAGTCTCTGACATGTTTCAACTGATCTTGATTAAATGAGACTCCTAAAACTTTTTTGGGTACAAGGAAAGACATTGGCCACAGCTTACTGTTGACAAAGAAAGTATCTCTACGCAGCTGACAATTTAAGGAGTATTAGGGTATATAATCCTTTTTCAGTACATAACTGTGTGAACATTTCTGGATATTTCTAGGGGTAAAAATCAGTGGGCCTTTTGATACTGGGAACTGAAACCGAGACCTCATGTATACTAGACAAGCTCACTACCAAGCTCAGGGCTACACCCCAGCCCTATAAATGTTGGCAACAGATATATTGTCTATAAGGAAAGAAGAGATTTTTATTTATATTTGTGGGGTGTATGTGTGTGAGTGTGTTACTTAAAATAGCTCCTAGAGCCTTTCAACTGACCTATACCCACCCACCTTGAGACAGTATCTTATTTTAAACCACTTATTTGCCCAGATTGGGCTCGAACTTGTGATCTTCCTGCCTCAGACTCTTAAAATGCTGGGGTTACACCATCTTGGGCTGAAGGGCTCTTTTTATATAGAACATCATGAATAAGAATCCTCTTACATTCTGAATTCAGTTCTATCATCTCACCCAGAGTTTATGGAAGTTTGGAGAAAAGATTTTAACTGCTCAGTGCAGAAGACACGGATCTACAATTCTAAAGGGCCAGTTTGTTCATTTACTAGTTTTATTGTCAACTGACTTTGATCGCTCAGATACTTATGATACACCTGTATGCGAGGATTCCACCAGGGACACTAAATTATAGACAATGGATATGCCATGGGGAACAGTGTTGAGATACTCCCATGTATATCCTGTCAGAGAAAACTACTACTTCTTTTTGTGGAAATTGATTATTCTGTTGAGATATCAGATCCCAGTTCTGAAGACTCAGAGCGCCTTTTGGAGTTGTATTCTAGGCATGCCACCTGCTTGCCCACCTTATTAGAATGTGAATTTCCTTAGCTTTGGCAGCCACTGATTTATCAGTGCCTGTTATTGTGAGCTGTCATTGTGATTTCTTGATGTAGACTCTTTCATTTTACTGGTAGCTACTTTAATATTTATTAAAAAACACCTGTAGTTCGTCCTTTCACTTCTGCACCTACAGTTACCATAAAGCGTTTACTACTATGTGCCAGATTAATGCTTAGTATTTTCCCTGAAGTACCTATGCAGATCTGTCCAATAGAAATTTCTACAATGATAGAAATCACCTGTAATGTGAGCACTACTTAACTTTGGTGGTCATGACCACATGTGAATATTGAGGACTTGCAGTGTTTCTAGTGTGACCAAGAAACTGAAGTTTTAATTTAGCTTAATTGTAATTAATTAAAACATGAATACTCTGTGGCCAGTAGCTAGAATATGGAATGATGCTGATAGGAGAGCTAAATACTTTATTATTCTCATTTTGCGTGTAAGAAAGCTATAGTTCAAAGAGGTTAAATAATTTTTTCAAGGTCAGAGAGCTATCAAATTACATAGCAGAGATTTGATTCTGAAGTCAGTGCCCTTGTAACTCTACTGTATGGCCCCCATTTATACTGTGCCTGCTCTACCTCTCTTCACATTTGTGAAGAAACACCTCTTCTACAGTTGTAATGAACCACACAAAGAAATAAGCTGGTAAATACACATAAAGGATAATAATCATTCAAGGAACAAATGGTCTGGCTCCCAAAACAGAAGTATGTGTAATGGAAAAGCTATAAAGCTATGAAAATAATTGTTTATGCATTATATTAATGTTCATGTATTTATATATATTTAATGTATAATAGACTGGACCTCACAAAAGTTTAAGAAAGGATGACCTATTTATTTATTTGGGGAACATGGGTTAACAATTAAATATACATAAGCCCCTAACCAGATGTACAATATGAACACAGATTGCAAGTGGCATAAGATTTACTTATTAAAGAATAATTCAATCAAACATCAAAACACAGAAAAGATGTCAGAAAATAATTTGAAAAAGCTGTCTGTTTGGTGATGAACTCTGAAAAAAATCATGAAGGGAAATATAGATTTGCCTCCTTAGTAAATAAAGACTCCTGGAGTAAATGAGATCCAAAATGTGCAACAGAGATTGTGAAAGTGAAAAGGAAAGAAACTGCTCAAAAGGAAAGAAAACTGGGATTGGGGAAAAGAGAAAATAAAGAAGGAAAAATTATATATATATATATATATATATATATATATATATATATAGCTAAACTATTAGTTCATTAATAAGAATGGTTTGTGCTGTAATCTGAGCAACTACTTTGAAGATAGCAATACACAATATATTACCCAGTGTTAATCACCTATTATTATGTTTTGAAATTCTTTTTTTAATTTTTTTTATTTTAAAGAGGGTAAAACAAAACATAACAAGACAGAACAAAGCAGATCAGAAGAAGACAATGTGACACAGAGTTCAAAGCAAGACAACAGGAGATCAACAATGGCTACCATAATGTCTCTTGTTTTCTTTTAAATAGTTGTCTATATCTTCACACACAATGAATTCATACAAAACAAAATAGTATAAAACTGATCAGAAAAGAGTGATGAAGGCATTATAGGCCTTGAAAACCAGACAATAGGAAAATCAACAATGGCCACCGTAATGTCTCTAGTTCTCTTCAAAATAGCTGTACATACCTTCAAGTATGTTGAAATTAAACATTACAAAACAGACTAAAACTACTCTGAACAAAGAATAAAAGCATTACTGGTTTTCATAGCATGACAATATAGAATCAGCAATGGACACAATAATATCTCTTTTTCTTCAAAGTAGCTGTTAATTTCATCACGCATAATACAATTGATTCTCATAAACTGTTTAGGAGAACTTCTAGGCGTGTATACGCCTCTACATGTATACCTATCCTTTCTGCATTAGAGGAAAAAACAAAACAAATTACTCAAAAATCAAGAAACAAAAAACCATAAATAAAAACAATAGCAAAGAGCCCAAAACAATGATGATATTGGCCTTCAAAACAAGGTGGTAGGAGCATGACTAAGGTTTTTATTTATATAAATAAACTCTTCAGAAGAGTTCCTCAGATCACCAACACAAACATGCAAAATTGTTCTAATCCTATGAATGTAAACTGTTTTGTTCTAAGAACTTATAGAATTTGTAGCACAATCATCTTTGCTATCCTAAATGTTTTGATACACATTTAGATATTTTTTTCTTTTCCCTCCCATGCAGTTTGATTTCTGTTCATGAATTCTCTGCCTACCCCATGCCTTCAAGATTTTACCTACTTTGTCTTCCAGCAGATTTAGTGTTTCTGTTTTAATATTTAGATCTGTGATACATTTTGACTTTAGTTTAGTACATGGTGATAGGCATGGGTCTATTTTTAGTTTTCAGCATATGGAGAGCCAGTTTTTCCAGTACCACTTATTAAAGATACTATCTTTCTTCCAGTGAACATGTTTGGCCCCTTTATCAAAGATAAAGGATGAGTGTGTTTGTAGTTGTAGTTATATTTTCTAATCCATTTCATTGATCTTCATGTCTGTTTTTATTCCAGTACCATGCTGATTTTATTATGGTAGCTTTGTAGTATAACTTCAAGTCAGGGATTGTGATGCCTCCTGCCTTGCCTTTGATGCTCAAAATTGCCTTTGCTATTCTAGGACTGATTCTAGGTATTCTAGGAATACCTAGATTCTGCTATTCTAGGAATGATTTCTTGAGAGCTGTGAGGTATGCTAGTGGTAATTTGATTGGAATTGCATTAAATATGTATAACAATTGTGGGAGAATGGCCACTTTCACAATATTTGTTCTTCCTATCCATGAACAAGGGATGTCTTTTCATTTTCTGAGGTCCTCTTGGATTTCTTTTTTCAGGGTATTATAATTTTCCCTGAATAGATCTTTTACTTTTTCTGTTAGATTGATTCCTAAATATTTCATTTTTGGGGATGCTGTTGGGAAGGATGTGGCTTCTTTTATTTCTCTCTCAGTGAGTTTTTTGTTTGTGTATAGGAATGCTATTGATTTTTGAGTGTTGACTTTGTATCCAGCTACATTACTGAATTTTGTTATTCTACCTAGGAGTCTTTCAATGGAGTTTTGGGGGTCTTCTACATAGAGTATCATGTCATCCCTAATAATGATAATTTAACTTCATCTTTTCCTATCCTTATTACTTTTATTTCTCTCTTGTCTAATTACTCTGGCTAGTATTTCCAGCACTATATTGAATAGCAGTGGTGATGATGGATATCCTTGTCTTGTTCCTGATTTTAAAGTAAAGGCTTTCAGTTTTTGGCCATTTAGTATGATGCTGGCTGTGGGTTTGTCATAGATGGCTTTTATCATATTGAGGTAAAGACCATCTATTCCAATTTTCTGAGGGTTCTTATCATGAATGAGTGTTGGGCCTTATCAAAAGCTTTTTCTGCATCTATATATAGGATCATGTGATTTTTTATTTTTGGCCCTATCTATATGGTGGATTACATTTATTGATTTGTGTATGTTGAATCATCCCTGCATTCCTGGGGTGAATCCCACTTGGTCATGGTGTATAATCTTCTTGATGATTTGCTGCATTCTGTTTGTCAGGATTTTATTGAGAATTTTTGCCTCTGTGTTCATTAGGGAGATTGGCTTGTAGTTCTCCTTTTTGGTTGGGTCTTTCTCTGGTTTTGGTATCACAGTAATACTTGCTTCCAGGAATGAGTTAGGGAGAATTGCTTCCTTTTCAATTTCATTGAAGAGTTTGAGGAGTGTCAGCTGTAAGTCTTGAGTTTCTTGTAGAATTCCACAGTGAATCCATGAGGACCTAGGCTATTCTTTTTTGGTAAGGTTTTAATTACATTGTCAATTTCATTAATTGAAATTGGGTTAAATAGCAGTTTTACATCTGCTTGATTCAGCTTTGTTAATTCACATGATTCTAGGAATCTGTCTATTTCTTCTGTTTTATCAAACCTATGAGAGTAGAGGTTTTTGAAGTAGGTATTGATGATCTTCTGTATTTCCAAAGGGTCTGTAGTGATTTCACCCTTTTCATTCCTTATTGCATGAATTTGAGTTTTTTATTTCCTTTTTAAAAAAAGGTTAGCTAGGGGCTTATTAATTTTATTGATTTTTTCAAAGAACCAACTTTTTGATTCATTGATTCTTTGTATTGTTTTCTTAGTCTATTGCATTGATTTCTGCTCTGATTTTATAATTTCCTCTCTTCTTTTGGCTTTGGGATTGACATGGTCTTCTTTTTCTAAATGTTGAGGTATAGCATCAGGTTATTTGTGTTCATTCTGTTTTCCTGATGTGGGAATTCACCACAATAAATTTTCCTCTGAGGACTGCTTTCATTGCATCTCACAGATTCTGATAAGTGGTATTTGTATTTTAATTTGCTTGTAGATATTGTTTAATTTCTTCTTTACTTTCCTCTTTGACCCACTGATTGCTCAGGAGTGTATTATTCAATTTTCATGTGTTTGTGGGGTTTTTGCAGTTTCTTTTGTCATTAATTTCTAGTTTCATGGTGCTATGATCCGATAATATGCATGGTATAATTTCACTTATTTTGCATTTACTTAAGCATGTACTGTGGGATAGTACATGGTCTATTTTAGAGAATGTCCCATAGGCTGCTAGGAAGAATGTATATTCTTATGTTGTTGGGTGGAGAACTCTGTACATGTCCACTAAGTCTGTTTGTGCACAGGCATGATTCAGTTCTATTATTTCTTTGCTGATTTTCTCTCTAATTGATCTGCCTGTTTGTGTAAATTGAATGTTAAGGTCTTCAATTATAATTGTGTTATTGCTTATTAGATTTTTCATTTCTGTTAATATTTGTTTTGTATAGCTGGGTGGTCCTGAATTTGGTGCATATATATTTAAAATTGTTATCTCTTCCTCTTGAAGTTTTCCCCTAACAAGTATGTAGTGACATTCTTTATCTCTTTGGATCATTCTTGGTTTGAAATTCACATTGTCTGCAAACAGGATTGCCACTCCTGCTTTTTTTTGGTTTCCTGTTGCATGAAGTATTGTTTTCCATCCTTTGACTTTCAGTCTGTGAGTTTCCATTTGGATTGGATGGGTTTCTTGTATACAGCATATAGTTGGGTGTTGTTTCTTGATCCATTTTGCCAGTGTGTTTCTTTTAATTGGTGAATTGAGGCCATTTACATTAATGGTTATAACTGATATATATTGGTTTATTTTTGACATGTTATCTTTTGGTTGTTGATTCTTTACCTTTCCCCTCTGTTTAATTGTTTGCCTTGTTTAGTGTTTTTTTCCTATGTCTATCTAGAATGTCTTTCAGTATTCTTTGCAGGGTTGGTTTCATGGTCATGAAGCTCTTCAGCTCTTCTTTGTTATGGGAGTATCTTATTTCTCCATGCATTTTGAAGGATGGTTTTACACAGTACATCAGTCTGGGTTGGAAGTCATTTACATTTAGAATCTGAACTAGTTCACTCCATGCTCTTCTTGACTTCATTGTTTGTGTGGAAACGTCTGCTGTGATTCTGATAGGCTTTCCTTTATATATGATCTGTCTCTTGTCTCTAACAGCTTTTAATATTCTGTTCTTATGCTGGATATCTGGAATTTTGATTATTGTATGTCTGGGTACAGTTTTATTCTGGTTATAGCTATTTGGAGTTCTGTATGCTTCACTTATGTGTATCACAGTTTCCACTCATGTTGGGGAAATTTTCAGCTGTTACTTCTGTAAATACCATCTTGATATCATTTGTTCTGTCACCTTCTTTTTCATTTACACCTATCAAACTTATGTTGTTTTTCTTTGCATTATCTTACAGCTGTTAAATTGTTATTTCCTGATTCCTTGTTATTTTTAAAGGATCTTTCCTTTCTTGTTCACCAGCTGCAATCTTGTCTTTGAGGTCTGAAAATCACTTTCATTAAGGCAGTTTTGCCAACTTTTGATGGAATTTTTTATTTCCTGTGTATCTGTTTGAATCTGTTTCATGCATTCTGTTTGTTTTTTCTGTTGTTTATTCAAGGTTTCTATCTTTTTTGTATTGTTCCTCTAATTTTTTAACTGTCTTCTTTTGATGTGTTCAGCATTTCTTTCATTACATCTATCATTTCTTCTTTTACCTGGGAGATTATTTCTGATCTGAGTTCTTTTACAGCTTCCCAGAGTTGTTTGTTTACTTCATTTGCTATCATTTCAGGAGATTCAGGTGTATGCCTCACATTTTCTTCTATGTGTGTGCCTCCTAGGCTTGCTTGCGTTGGGCTGGAGGTTTGAGATTGCATTTTGATCTTTCATTTTGTCATTTTCCTATATTCTCTTCGGCAAGCTGAAGGCAAGGTCTGAGTTGTTCTTGGGTTGAGAATATGTATCCCTACTGCAGGGAGTTTCCCCAGTTGAGTGGAGCTCATTAGGCCTTACCAGGTGTCTAACAGTCACGTGGGCTGACTGGGTGAGGCCCTACCAGTCTCCAAAAGACACATAAATGCTTTCCCATGGGATGGAAATCACTGCATGCACTTTTGGCTGACAAGGTTGAGTGCAGATGGCTGCGGGCCACGCAGGGGTCACTAAGCGGGGCCCAAATAGGCCAGAGGGAGGACCTTCCTGTGTGTCCTCATGTGATGGGGGGTTCTGGGTGGGGCCATACCTGTCTCAGAGCAACACGTCAAGTCTTCCCTGTGTGATGGAAATCCCTGCGCACACTTTGGGCTCACAAGGGGAGCACAGGTGGCTGTGGGCCACTCAGGGTTCACTGGGCAGGGCCCCTGTTTAAAAATTCTGTATCATCATTTTTATTCATTTTTCATTTTAAAATAAAAAATAAGAGAAAATAAAGAAAAAGATGATCTGTGAAATTATGCTTAAAAAAAGATATCAGATTTGCGACAAATAAGAAAGGAAAGGGTGATAATTACATCATCAATAGGAAAAACCTGCAGATACACAGGAAGGTTAAGGAAAAGAACATGAGCAGACAATTCACACAACAGGGGCTGTAACTCATGAATAAATCCATGGGGAACTCTTGAAATAGAGCTTTTCAAAGAGGTACAAATTAAGTGATGACAAGATAGCATCTTACCCCCTTTGAATTAGCAGAAATTCAAGAAAATAATAATTATTTCTGTTGTGGGAATGGTGCTGAAACTTTTGTATTCATGTGTTGCTTATGGCAGCTGAAACGGCTCTGATTTAGAAAGCAAATTTTATGAAGTAATCAAAAACCATAAAATGTTCATTCTCTCTGATTTAATAATCCCCTCTTGAAAATTTATCTGAGGGAAAAACAACCCTCAGGAAAAGTTTACCTCCTTCTACCACTAAATCTTTAACAGCAGAGAAAAGGCTACACATTAAATACAAGAAGATTTAAATTTATAGAGTTAGCTCTGATAAAGGAAAGAGAAGTGATACAAAATACTGGACAGTGACTAGTGGTTAAGGGGGGCGCAATCCATCATGATATATGGGCTCTTTAGAATATTATACATCTGTTAAAGTAAAAATTATGACCACTATGTGGAAAATGTTGATAATTGCAGATGAAAAACAGCAGGACACAGTTCTGTATCTGGGCTAAACTTTCAACCCTGTTAAAAGACATACATGCATATAGATTCAGACTTAAAGAGAACTCAGAAAAGGAAAACAGTTGGTATATTAGGGTCTTGGCATTTATTTTTGTCATCTCTTCTCAAAGATACAAAATGGAAATGAAAACACAGCAAGCAGTCACAGGAAAGAATTATATCCACAGACCATTGCCTCTTTTTCTCACTTTGCCCCTCAGACACCTATTTCTTTCTTTTTTCTTTTGTCTTTCTTTTTTTTTTGTTTGTTTTTGATGAGCAGTGAGCAATCAGAATTATCCAGTCTTCAGATGAACCTAGTCTGAAGAACGAGTACTGGATAAGAGAGTATGCAGTGAGATTTATTCTGCAATGGTTGGCAGAAGAAAGATGTACAAAGACTCTGTGTGGGCATATTTTGAAGAGGTAGTAGGAGTGAAAGAGGAAGCCATCTGGTAGAATGAGCTGTGGAAAATTAAACTGCATATTATGAACATGAAATACCGAAGAAAATCCAAATGCATTGGACTTGGAAAAAGCCCAGCTGAGGCACTATAAAACAAGTCAACTACAGACTGACAATATGCCGCTCATAAGCTCAGATATGCCCATTGCTTGGGAAAGCATCATTCACGCCAGATTTTGCAGACCACATTGGGTATGGATTTCCCTTAGGGGGTAACATCAACAAACTATCCTTCCCCTACACACACAGATGCTTCAGTCAGAGCTATTTCAGTGACTATTGTAAATTCATAATGAACTGAAAGGCATTGGATTTGGTTTCATTTCACATTCTCTAGTGAACTCTGACATTCAAAACAGGTAATCAGAATTGCATCTGGATGTAATGAAGCTGTTTTTCCTTTCTTCCTTGGCATCTCTTCCTCCCTTCTTACTGTCAGTACTATTCCTTCCTCCTGCTATTCATCTTTCCCTTACCTTCCCCCTCTCTCCTTCTTTCTCCTCCTCCTTTCTTTCCTAAGCACTTCTATGCTTTAGGCTGAGTCCATAGAATTTTTTGTAATTTCGCTACATTTTTCCTCCCTGTTTCTTCCTAATGTTTCTCTAATTTTCCATTTCCTATATTTTTACTCTGGAGCGCTTTCAAGTGCATGTATCTTTCATATTAGGCAACTTCTGTGTTTTCCCATCTTTTTGCTTGCATTCATTCGAGTGTTGATAAATTTGTCAAGTTCCTTGTCTGTGTGTACATAGTTCTTACACTAAATCCCTGTATGATAGCTCTATTACATGGGTGCTTTCAGTGACATTAGTTCTGTGAATCAGTGAGGCTGATTTGATTTTCTTTCCAAGAGATAGCTATATGTGGTGGCCTTTTGACAAGTGGTACAAGAGCAGTAAAAGAACTTGATGAATGGTCTCATAGCAAAGGTGTAAGAAGTCAAATGTCTTTGGGAGGTCGACTGAGGATCTGTAGAAGGAATCACCTACCAGGATAACAGGTGGAAGATCAAATAGGCTATTCCTAGAACCAAGATGTTTGCATGTGCAATGTATGAATTGTGTAAAGGCAATTGCCTGAAATGAGCTGGGGCTGACATGCAGCCTGTGCTTTGCTCAGCTAAGTCCTATGCTTGGAGATGGGACAGGCCAGCCTGGAAGATGGGTGCCTGGAGAGGTTACCTTTCAGCATTCTGTATAAAGACACATTATGTGCTTGGAGTACCCATAGCTGTTCTGGGAGGGGAGCATCTTCATTCTGTGTAGATTATTGCAGAACAAGGAAACAGTTGGCTCAGCTTGTGTACTAGGGCAATATCTGCTTTTACTCTATCATCTCTACATTTTCTGGGTGTGCTTTCATTCTACTGTACTCCTGAACAATCTCTTTTTCTTAGCCTGTATGTGTATATACTGCATTGCATCGTCTCATATATATAACAATGTCTACGTGAAGACTTCCATCTTCAACAGCTGGGGATGTAGCTCAGTAGTAGAGTGCTTGCCTGGGAAGCACAAGACCCTGAGTTTTGGAAGTACTGGAAGACAAAAAAGACTCCCAGCTTCCTGAAGACGGATAGGTGGAAATATGTACATCATTGGATCAAATCCTCATTTCAGTCAATATGTCTTTTTTCTCCTTTTAAAGGAAATCAACATCCCAGTTCACTACCTAAAGCAACACAGAAGATAATGCAAAATTTGAAAACTTCGAAGACATTTTCCTCAGTATGATTAGATGAGATCTTGTTGCACTAGGAAGTCAAGAGGCTTAGAACTCTGGCAACATTAATGTCTTTATTAGAAATTAGTGCTCATCTTTCACCATCAGGAATTTCCTGTCCAGTAGTTCATGTCTGAGTCTCTATCAGAAAACCTCTTGCAGGGCTGACATTCACACTACTCATTTGGCTATCAGTGTATAACATGTGGTAATGAGTGACCTTCTAATGCATACCTTTTGCCTACCATGAATAGATTGTAAACTCTGGAAGCCAAATGTCATGCCATGTTCTCTTGGGGAATTCCATATCAGACATTATATAATATATACTTTTTTGAGTTTTACTGAATTGGTCCTTCCTTCTACCCTTTCTTCCTTCCTTCAATATATATTTAGTATTGAGAGTCTGCTGTTTTAGTCCTCCTTCTAATGAACAAACCAAAGACTGTTCCTTCATGAAGTTTTTCTCTTCTTGTCTAGATCTGCTATTTACTAGCTGTGTGTGGCCTCAACCACTTCCGTCTGTGGACTAAATGTTGCCTTCTGTGTACACTGAAGGTTTCATAAACATTTCCATCTTTCCTTTCTATTCATTTTCTTTAAACCATCCATTGCTTTCATATTCATCTCATTCCCTCAAAATTAAAAAATGTTTAGTAGTACTGTAAGGAAAATAACAAGGATGTCCTTTTTGGGTAGGACTCACCTTTAAGTATTTCTATATCCATATTTGTCTAGACCTTTCTTCTTTTCTATTTGGGGTTTGCCTAACACAAAGATACTGACTGTTTTATTTCCACCCTGAGTGGCCTGATCACAATGAGTTTTTATTCACTTTTTCAAGTATTACTTTAGATTTTCTCCCATTACAACATTAGCCTTCTTTTGTTCATTTCCTTTAGTCCTCCGTCCTGAGAGTAATGCCCAAAGTTATAGCCTTGGATTCTCAAGCTGCAGGAGATTGCCTTTTTTAACCATGATAAATCCTCAAGAGAAAATTGGATCTTTTTTCTCCTATAATTTTATTTGTTTAAATCTTGACTGCTTATAGTAAATATCCTATCAAAGATAATTTTATTTCCAAACAATTTGGTATCTGATTTGACACAGCCTGAGTGTTTATTTTGGGGAGATTGTTTTTCTCTCATAATGAGTTCCCCACAATAGCTTTGTTTTACTGTTTTTACATCTTCTTTTTGCCTGGTTACCCTCAAGGACTGTGGTTAGCTTTCCTGGAGGAATATTAGTTTACTATATTAATAGAAATTGGCTTTTAGGAAACTTCTTTGTTGGCAGTAGCATTTGATCTTTATTGAAAAAAAATGCAGCTTTAAAATGTAATTAATTAAAGGAATTTTAAGAAAAGATGATAAATCTAGTCCTGCATGATTTTTATATTTTTTGCAGTCCAGTGATCATTCTCATGGTATTTAAGTTTCAGTTTCAAAATACTGAAGTAATATTGTTATTAACATACTGTCTAAGCAAAGCAACCAAATGTGCTCTTAGGAATGCATACTAATTCAAGTTTAATTATTAAATAGTACTGGTTGAGGGAAATGAATGTTCTATTTTTATCCATAATTTCACACGTGTCAAGTTTGAATTTACATAAAAACTCTAATAGTGGCCTGTCTTCAGTTGTTGTTTCCAGGATGCTGTGAACATTATAATTAGTAATAAAGAATCTGGAGAACCACATACCAGTTGCCCTGCATGGAAAGGAAATAATTTTTTCAATAACTCATTTTTTCTTTTCTTTTCTTTTTCTTTTTCTTTTTCTTTTTCTTTTTCTTTTTCTTTTTCTTTTTCTTTTCTTTTCTTTTCTTTTCTTTTCTTTTCTTTTCTTTCTTTCTTTCTTTCTTTCTTTCCTGTTTTATTTTCGTACTGGGAATTGAACCTGGGGATTTCTTCCTGAACTACATCACCAGGCCATTTTTATTTGGAGACAGAGTCTTGCTATGTTGCCAAAGTTAGGCTCAAACTTGCGAACCTCCTGTCTCAGCCTGCCAGAATACTTGGATTACAGTATGCTTCTTAATGCCCTAGGAAATTCAAATGAGTAAATAACCATAGGAGTTATTTTAAATTGCTTCAATCAGATTCCAAATGGCAACTGAGATAGTTTTCAGATTTGAGCCAGATCAGTTTAGGGAGTAAAGCATGGAAGTCAGTCCAACGAGTTAACATATTTCTAGTTAGTAAATGGCTTGGAATTGTTTATTATGGTTCATGTTATATTTTTAAAAGTTGTTTCATTTTAATACATTATTTGTCCTCTAAACTCCCAGTCCTAGTGCATTTTGTGAACTGGTACACCGTGTATTCGTAGTGCCATTTTTCTGTCTGTCATTAAGCAAATGTTCATAGCTTGCCTATGTACTGTTTTCCAGATATTACATTAAACACTAGGATTGTGTTAGTGAATAAAACAGACATAGGCCCCTTCTTTCATGTGATTTTAATCTAATCTCTTTAGGCATGTCATATCGTTTCTCTGAGCTTCAGTTTCAACATCTTAAAACGACCATAATACCAAAATTGAGGAATAAAATGAGACCCTGTCTCTAAGTCATGGATATGATATCTGGCACATGGGACACAGTAGAACCTCAACCAATGGTATCTCTTATAATAATCACAAGGGCAAGAGAGCCCTGGTCCTAGTAAATGGATTGAAGAGCTATTGAAGATCTGGGTGAAGATTGACCTCATAGTATAATTCTCCTGTTCAATCCACTGAGTGGAAATATTTGACGGATTAGGCTACAAAGGTTAAATTTTTCCCAAGTGGGCATTTTAGCACTCATTTCAAATACATTCAGATGAGAGAGTAAAGTACATTAAACATGGCATTTCTTGAGCTAATCATGGGAAATTTAAAGATGGCTGATTTCTCTTACATTTTAGAGAAAGCACGAGCAATTCTCCTCTCAGCTGCCAAGACTGAGGGAGAACAGAGGTGAAATTGAATGGCTTGGTAATCTGTTCAGCTGTGTTATACATCTCCAAAATTCTAGCTGTTAATTTTAGTCAAATGAGTCCAAAATAAATGGGAAATCTTTGTAAAATGTATAACAAAGCAACTTTGTTTTCCACAATGAGCATTTGAATGTGTATCTTCTTTTGTTTTTGTACCGCGGATCAAACTCTTGACCTTGTGCTTACCAGGCAGACACTTATGCCGCTGCACTAAATCCCTGGCTGAATGTGTATCTTCTTGAAGAGTTTCCACATTGTAAAAGAGAGTATTACTGCAGGTTTTAAAAACGGAAAATTTCTTGATATCTGTTTAAATTATTTGTTTTTATTGTCATAGAGACTACAAATGCATTATGCTTTACTTTAAAATGTTTTGCACTCATTTTATGCTGCCTAGGAGGGCAGGCAATGTTATCTCAATTTTATAGGCAAAGAAATGAGGCATAGATACTTTAGATCCTCTTTGATAGAGAAACTATGATTAGTTGCAGATCTTTACTTACTGCATAGCACTGGGCCATAGCAACTACTTTTGGCTTTTTCACTTACATTGACATGGATAGGCAAGTACCAGAATCCTTTAAGACAAATGAGGAGGAAGTAAGGCTAAGTTTCCTCAAGATATCCATGTATGAAAAGAAGGATATTGTAGAATCATAAAGATGGCAGTCTTTAAACAATCTCAGCAAAGAACAGTGTTGTGACTAGCAACAGAGTGAACAAGCTGTGAGAATTGTACAGATTCCAAAGCACTGTCAAATGGGCCTGCTAGTCCTTTTCCCACATGGGGAGTATGGTTATACGGGGTTGGGGTATTTGTCTGTGTTTTTGAAATACATTATTCTCTAAGTAGCTAGTATGTTCCTGCTTCTTGCCACTCATAGTGCTGAAGGCTCATAAAATGTATCCCCTGCCCCAATTCATTCAACATCATATGTAACCTTTCAGAAGATTTGATGTTTCTGAGTCACAATGAGTCCAGATCTTGCTTATTTTCAGTCTGATTATCTTTTTTGGGAGAGTATTCTGTCTTATGTTACTTCCTCCTGTCTGCGTGAGTACCTTTCACTTTTGTAAGCTCCAGATTCCACGTTTGTGTAGGAATAGAGGCAGAGAGATGGGTGAAAGCAATTCTTAAAGGTTTTTCCCTAATAGCTATTGCAGGTGAAACAGTTAAATGAAGAAGGGACTGCTACTCTTAGTTATGGTGTATTGGGACATTATGAATTTCATTGATTCATGCTCATGTTGTCCCCCACAACTACAAATTATTGGTAGTTAGCTAAAAGAACAAGACCAAATCAATCTCAAATTGCAGTGACGTAGTGTTTCCAGGATTACAGGATGATCACAAACAGGCAGCGGAGCCTAGGGCTGTCAGCAGTGCCAGTGGCCTCCCATTTAGAAAGCCTCTTCTACTTTTATCAGAACCCTCGCATGTAAGGGACTGAACTGGATGTGGTGTCTATTTATTCTTTTTATAGAATGGCTTTAGGTAACTACAGGACTATAATCTGAACTGTATATTGGAATAGGTCTTCAGGCTCATTAATTGATAAGAAGATAGGAAAAGACTTTTATCACCTTCAGATTCGTTAGAGACAGCTGAATGGATTTGTACCAAGGAGGTCATCCTTGAAAATGCAATGAATTTTTATGAGTGGATAGCAATGCAAATGACCAGGATGAAGCTTTAGATTTAATCTGTGTCTTCTCCAAGAATGTTTTGAAATGGTACTGTTTGCCCCAAATCCTGATTGAAAAGGAAAGTGAATAAGTAATATGGATGCCATCTTTCTGAAATGGGTGAGAAATAGGACTTGGAATCAGAAACTGGGAGAGAAGGCCATACAAAAATAAATTCCAATAAATGGAATTAACTATGATTGTACTAAAATATAAACAATGAAGTGTGTATAGAACTAATATTTTTATACATAATGTTAAATGCACTCTTGAGTTACTTCTGCCTCTTTACAATTAACACCATTGCAGTTTTTGGTGGCGCCAATGTGTGAAGTAGGGTGGAAATACACAGAATCTATCATTTTAATAATGCAAACAGTACACACCACTGTTTCACAATCTTTTTTTTTTCATGATATCACCCTAAGGAGGATGTGAAATGTAAATTATCTTTAACAAGAGAAATTAAATATCGAGGAGTAAGATTGGAAAGGAAACTACGATTGGCTATGAAAGGCCACAAACCACTCTATAGCTAAGAATTCTTTTTCTGTAAAAACCATTTTTCTTCTCTTGTGGGCAATATGGCCCATGTTGAAAATGCATGATATAAATCTGTGAAATCAGTAAGTTATGAAGTGATATTTAAATTATCTCTGGCTATGGATATTATTTCCATCAACCATATCAAGTAACCACTGTCTAATGAGAGAGTAGTGGTGTTTGTTATGTTCTTGTTGTATGTTACATCATTGTCATGCATTTTGTGGTTTGATGTATATAATGATCCTAAAGTTGAGAAGTTAAATGACTTTGTCAAAGTCTCAAATTCACACATTGGTTACCTGTGGTTTGAACCCAGGATTTTCTTACACCAGAGACTATGATCTTTCTAACATTTATTTTTCTTTGAGAGAGCATTGTGAGATATTTCTGTGTAAAACTCACAGAAAAGTGGGTGTTTATTTCTGAAGCTGGTTTTGAAGGCTATGGATTACATTTTGTCCACCCATCGGTAAAACAGAAAAGCCAAATTTCATTAGAATGGAATCTTCTCTGTCCTCTTTACTGTGTTCCTTAGTATTGTATGGAAATAATTTTAGCTCCTTGATATATGCTGAAATCCTAGTAACACAATGACTTGAACACATTGGATAAGGTCATATATTCTTAACATAGGTTTTATGGATCTTATATTAATCTCTGCATAGATCAGAGGCTCCAAGTTGCATCAAAAATACACTTCTAATGACAATTGATGGCAGACAATGTTAGAGAAGTAGAAAAAACAATGATCAGTTACTCAGGATTATTAAAGAACAGGGAAAAATACACTTATTTTCACATATAGTGCCAGATTGGTAGTATGCATATAAAACCAAGTCAAGATGCTTTGACCTGGCTTGGGTAGAGAATATATCAGGTTTTTTTCCTCACTAGTGTATGTGGTGTGCAAGAGAGAGTGTGTGTGTTTGTGTGTGTCTGTAGAAACAAAGTTGTTCCTTATCTGTACTTTAACTTTTACGTTAAAATAAAGGCCTATCATCAAGAAATCAACCAATAACAAATGCTGGTGGGGATGTGGAGAAAAAGGAACCCTTCTCCACTGTGAGTGGAGTGTAGACTGGTGTAAAAACTGTGGAAATCAGTGTGGAGATTCCTCAAAAAACTAGGACTAGAGGTCCCATTTGTTCCTGCGATTCCCCTTTGGGTATCTTCCCAGAAGAATTAAAAACTTCATACCACAGTGATATATGTGTATCCATTTTTATAGCAGCACAATTTGTAACAGATAATTCTTGAAAACAACCCAAATACCCATCAACCAAAGAATGGATAAAAAGGATGAATTTTTATAGAGTAGAGTACTACTCAGCCATAAAGAAGGATAAACTGGAGACTTTTATAGATAAATGTATGCAACTCGAGAGCATACTGATAAATAAAATAAATCAGACCCACATGTGTAAACATTATATTGTATCACTAGTGTAAGAAACTGAAATAATAAGTAAGGTCCAAAATGTAAAACACAGATTGTGAACTGAGAAGAAACTGCTCCGAAGAAAAGACAAACTGTGATAGGGGAAAGGAGAAAGGAAAGAAGGGAAAAGAAAGAAAAAATATATATTTACAAGCTAGTTAAGATACTTATACTTCTAGTTTCTCTTGGATGAAAAGAAAGGTTTGAGCTAATATTGTTTGGACAATATTTCTTGCCTGTATCTTGTGCACCGAATAACTACTATGAAGATAATAATATGCAATGTATTAATTATTGCAACTGCTTCACTAGCATGTTTTGAAACTTATTATTTTTATTTTAAAAAATTTCTCCTTAAAATAAAAAAAATTTTCTCCATACATTTATGTATAGACTTCTAACAGATGTTTTCTCTCTCACGCCTTTACCCTTGCCACCTTCTCTTTCTCCAGCGGGCAGTGGCATGTGTGAACCAAGTTAGGAATGTTTGATCCCAATGTAGTTAGCAACTGACTGGTGGGCAACCTTACTCCATTGTTTTAGACAAGAAGAAATTGAGATGTGCAAAAGGCACACAAACTAGCTCAGATAGCCTGACTTGTGTGGCTGTGTTGTATTGTTTGTCTGCCATCTTTGTTCTTGACTCTCACTGTTTTTGACTTTCCACTTCATAGAAAAAGCAAATGTGGGAAAGTGTGCTGACACTTTCTTCTAGTGGCCAGAGTCCAACTCTGGGCCAGAGGCAAAATTTAAAGGGAAGGAAAAGTGGGGGAAGTTGCCTTAGCCAAGGCATATCATTATTTACATGATAATACATTGGTTACAATGTGAGCTTAAAATGTGTTTTTTGAAAATATACTCTGAAAATAATGAAAACAATAGCAATACTAATGAAAATGGGGAGAAAGGGATCTAGAAATGGAGGAAGGAATGTGGGAGAAAGGGGAATAAAAAGAGTCAAGATAGGTTGGGTACATGTACCTTCTCCCCAGGATGAATATAAACTTCATATATGGCAAATATGTATTTAAAAAATAAAAATTTTAAAAGACTCTCTAAATAAACTTTTAAGGGAACATAAATAAAATTATACACTATGCCTTTTATCAAACAAAGTCTTATTAAATTCTGAAATTGCCTTTCTGGGATGCCAAATACGGACCTGTGTTGATGTTGAAATGCAAAGGTGTTCTTAATGGGTGGAGAGGCGGCCATCTACTAGGAGGTGGTGGGCCCATCCAGGTTCTGACTTGCTTTTCCACAGATAGGCTGTATGACCTTGATTGGGTCAAATTGCCTCTCTGCGTTTTGATACCGATTTCGTAAAATAAGAAGTTTGAATTAGATGATGTCTAAAACACTTTCTAGTCCTATACATCTCTGCAAGTAGGAAGATGAATGGTTTGTGGTCTTGTAATGCTTAGATGGTTTAATATTGCTATTTTCTAGCTTCTATGTAGCACTCTGAAACTTTTCTGATTTATGATAGGTAGTTTTGTATACAACGGTCATTTGATAGATGATCACTTCCCGCTGGTTGATAGGAGGTAGGTGAAAGAAATATGTATCATACCTTATTATTTATATATTAGATAATGCAGATCTGTTGACATTTGTAATGTCACCTACTGAGAAATTTATAGTCGATGTACCCCACTGAAACATTTTCACAGATATTTTACTTTATTGAATACTTAGCTTGTGTTGAAAGCAAATGCTGAAAAATAATGTTTCTTTTCTGTGCTAACATTTACTGCATAGTAAGTTTCCCATACGTAGGATTGTCTGATATTGTTAACATAACTGCTATCATCTAATGTAGTTTTCTGTGATCATAAAATTTTTGATTTGAAAAGATAGTTGTGTTTGGCTGGTAACCTCCCCACTTGCTTTTTTTCCATATACAGTTACTTGGCTCCTTAGAAGCTAGCAGAACAGTATGCATAGATGAAATATGTTCTGTTTCTTGCTTCCAGTATTTTGACTGTGTCTTTACATTGTCTGTGGGAGCACCAGAATGTTAATATGCTGTGTTACCTAAAGGAAAAAAAAAGCCAAAATTATTTCTGCAATCAAAAAAAAATCACCAGAAGAAATTTATTAAAATTACAACAGATTGAAAAGTAGACACTAAAACAGATTTTTACCTTTTTTTGTTTGTTTGTTTGTTTCAGTGGCCTGGTGGGCTAATTTATCAGTCTTTAATGAAGAGGGAAAGAGAGCCCTCCAAATCAGTGTATTTGAATTGTGTCTAGTTATCAATATCAAGCCTCCCCCATTCTCTCTCCTTTCTTCTCATACCAGTCTTTCTCTCCCTAGACTTAACTCAAGGACAAGGAGATTTCTCTCTTTCCCCTTTAAAATATGCCAGGATCCTGGACACTTTTCAGGGTGTGATTATGCAGCTACATTTGTCTGCATTATTTGGAAAGGAGAACGCTGTAAATGTGCGTTGTGAGATTGTGGTCCTTCTATTAATCTGCTTGTGATTAACCTTTGCAGTCACGAGAATACTTGTGCTGTTTCCAGAGCTGGACCCTTCTGTGCTTTCACTGCTCTAAGAATACCAGAATACTGTTGATCTTCAGTTAGCAGTTTTAAGTAAAGATGCTCTCATGATCTGCATAGAATTTACTTCGTAGTCCCTGTAAGTAACTATAAACTGTTTACCTAGCTTGTACATTAGGAGTGAACAGACTTCCCTTTTCCAATCCCCAAGTCTATGGCACACATCTATAAAAATGGCCCACTGACAGGCAGATGAATGTATGCTGAGCACCACTGAGGCCAAGTTCCAGGAAAGTAGGGGGGCCCACCCTCTGGAAGAGGGCCAGGAATGCAAAAAGACACTACTTCTTTGAACAGAAAGGATATAGAAAATGGTCTCTTTGTGTTTCCATTTGAACCAGCGTTGGACACGTGTGGATGCCAAGCTATGTCTTAGGCAGGTTCATTGCCATCCACTGTACCTGGAAGGGGCACATCTCTCGGCCTGGAGGCAGTGCTGACGGACCAGCTTGGCGGTGGTTTAGTTTTTAATTACCAGATAAGCCATATTCCTTTCCAAGGTGCAGTGAGAACAGGTGAGCTTCATGACACCTGTCTTGCTTGTGCTTTCATGTGCTGCCTTCTTAGCCTGCTCCGAAAAGAGCACAGTGCCACTAGCATTCTGTTCACTTGTTAGGATCTAGAGGATGGGAGAACTGTTAAAAGTCATCTACTCCACCCACCCACCCCCATCTGAAACACCAGCTGCTTTTACAACCAAATTGCCATCTTTGCTTCTGTGTGACACTCTTGGAGACAGGAGTGAGAGAATCCATTCATAGATCCAGGTGAAATCCTATTCCCCAGTTCGCCCATCTATGGATGTTAGCTGGGCTCTTGGAACCATGCAGAAAAAGTCTGTTTTTCATTGTGTGAGTCCTTTAGAGCATAGTGTGACATCTGATTCCCACCCTTCCTAGTCTGCTTTGAATTGTTTCAAGGGCCCTCCAATACAGTAGTGAAGAAACAAAGGATGAAAGAATGCCTTTGAGTAACTGGAGAAGGGCATTCCTTTCTCTCAGTGAGATGGGCAAATCGGAATTAGAGAAGACTTGGGAGTGGAGTGAGTTAGTTGTACAACCATCCCTCTGGTAATGTAGACTTGATTCTCTCTCTTGCTTTTTTCCCTGTTGTAGAAATAGGCTCTTCTTCTTCCATATTCCTCTTAACAATATTCAGATATATTCCCACTGGTGTTAACGATCTTCTTCATCTTTATGCTCTAGTTTGGTTCAACAGAGGAGTTCAAGATCCTATTAATTCTTTTGATGACTTCATTATACTGGAGATTCCTGTGATGTTTATGTTGACAAAAGTCTAAACTATTCTTCTCTGTGCTTTTTATAAGCTAGGAGTGGGACTTCTGGCATTATCTGGAGACGTGTTTGATTATCATAGCTAGTGGGGAATATATGCTACTGGCATCTAATGAGTAGAGTTTGGAAATGTTATTAACTATCCTACAATGCACAGGGCAGCCCGCCATGGTGAAAAATTAGCCAGTCCAGAATATCAATTGCATCAGGGTTGATAAACCCTTCTCCAGGCCATGCTTATGCATACAATATTCTTGCAAATTCCTTCTGTGTACTTGTGACTATTAGTTTTGTTGACCCAAGTCAGGACCTCATCATGCTACTACAGCATGTCAAGATCTTTCTGGTCTGTCAAGACTGATGCATGCCATCAGCCCAACACATTTTTAGGATCTCTAGCTTCATGCATGAACCCCTGCTCTTCTGCCAGACATTACCAAATTCAGAGACCTTTTTTCTTACCTGAAACAAAATGCTTTCTTGGACTGCCATCAGCTTCTGTGGCATGCAGGGTTGGCCCATTAGTTGGTACTATGCTAAGTTTCCTGTTTTCTTTCCCTCTTCTTTCTTTTTAGAAAGACTTGTCCAATAGAGTTGGTGTGGTCTAAATTGGCATCCAGGCAAATTACCAAGAGAACATGTGACCTAAGCACCACTTCTCTGCAAGTGGAGATTCCAAGCACCACATCAGTATTGACCTCCAGAAGAGCTTAGGGACTCAGGAACAAGGCTATCTAGACTGTTGCTTGACAAAATCCATCCACTGCAAGCACTAGTCCAGTGATATTATTTCCTCATGCATTGACAGGGATGGAGAATCACTGCTCTTGGTGAGCAGATTCAGCTGTCTCTAATGGAATCTCTTTTATAGAGAACGTTTTTATCTTTAGTCAGATTTATATATCAGGCCAAACAGTGCTCCAGTTGCTGGCTTAATGATCAGACTGTCTTTATCCATTGTTGGTCAAGATCATCAGGCTCTTGTTTCAGCTTTCACTTATACTGAGTTTTACAAATGAATCACATGAGAGGAGCTTGCCTTACAGGTCCTACTAAGGCAGTACTGATGTCTTATTCACTATAAATGAGATCTCTCCCTTGAGTGAAAATGCCAGATAAACTAAAATGCTTTGCTTCCATGACCCAAATGTGCAATTGTTTGATTCTGAGGAGTAAAGCCATGGTCAGCAAAGTACAGCCATGCCTTGTGTCTCTCTATGGTACATAAACTGAGAAAATGTCCTTCCTGGTTAAATGGTTGAATATAGTCAAAGAAGAATAATCTGTGGTGTGAAAATTGTATGAAATTCAGATTGCAGTGTCCACATGAAAATAACTATCAATACAATTATGCTTATTTGTTTCCACATTGTCTTGCTGCTTTCTTGAAAAAAAAAGAGTTGATTAATTGTGATAGAGACCTATGGCCCACATAGCAATGTATTTAGACAAATATTTATTATCCTGGCCTTTGATAGTAAAAGCAGACTGACACTTGTCTCGAGCAATGGTGGTGAACCTATGCATGTGTGCTGTGTGGGTATATAGAGTCCTCTCTATTGTCACACAAGCAAAGTATATGAGTTGTTTTTTCTAAACTATAAGACTCTATTTATAGCCCTCAGGACATTCTGTTTTAGTAGTTTATTTGATATGTCAAGGTATATCTTATTTGCCTTTATATTCTCAGCATCAAATGCAGTGTTCAGCATAGGTGCTTGTTAAATGCTTATTGAATTGGACTAGTTTGATTTTAATTGAGTAAACATTCTTGAGATTTCTTCATCTATATAATTATTATTATATGTTTGGTATCGAGAATCGAACTCAGGACCCCATGCTTGCCTGGTAGGTGCTGTGCTACTACACCATATCCCCAGCCCATCTATATAATTCTTATCCTAAGGATCAGATCAATCAGTGGTTCAGATTCATTCTGCAAATGTCTTTCTGTAACTTCACTAGTACTCTCAAGGGTATGTTTCTGCTCAATCTGCATTAGATTTGTGAGTGTCAGTTCTCCTTATGAAGGCTCCACGGTGTTGGGAGAAGGCCAGAAGAACAAAAGAGCAGTTGGCTGGAGGGGAAGTGGCTAAGCCAAAGCTCACCCTGCTGACAGCTGTCCTGGCCGAGCACCCAATTTGGAAGTGGAGTTGAAGGGAGAGGCAGCAGAGATGCTAAGAGAAACAAGAAGAAAAGGTAGTGATTGGCCAGCAAAGTCAGACCTTTGAGAAAAATTGGATCGAGAGCTGGGTTCAAATTTACATACATGAGTGCGGTGATACATACAGTACCTCTAAGCCCCGCTTCTTGGGAGGAGATAGAAGTGGGAGGATTATGTGTTGGAAGCCAGTCTGGGAAATAGAATGAGATCCAATAAACCAATCTTCAACCAATCAACAAACAAACAAACAAACATTTCACAGACTTTTTCTTGTCATTGTTTCCCAAGTAATACAGTATAATGGCTATTTATATATAAGGAATTTGAGTTTCTATAGATTAGGCGTCTACAGGGCATTCTGGAACCAAGGTTTTCTGGTTACTGAGCGCTGATTGTAACTAAGAAACAAGCAAGAACATCCTTGTGTCCTTTTGTAAGTGTGAGGTGATTGTGCTCTTTAAAGTAATAGAATAGTTACTTAAGATTGTTTTCTTGGAAATGTATTGCTGTTGAGTCAATAGCTACTCATCCAGATACTTGTAATAGGGCTAGAGAGCTCCCACTGATCTCAAATTGATAATGGATTATGGGTAAGGATTGGATATACATGAACATCGTCTGTGTGACAGGACCATCATATAGGACAGAATCCCCAGGATTAGAATTCTGTAGAGGCTCCCCCACCCACTGGATGCACTGATGATTGAAGAGAGCATTTTACTGTGTGCCATAAGCCTAGAAGTTTCCCACTGTTCTCTGTGGAGCAGTTGTAACCTGTGCAGGAGGAGGAGGAGGAGGAGGAAGAGGAAGGCAGGCCAGCCTCAAGTACTGTTTTCTCTTTATCCTCTTCTCTCAGGATTTCCTGAGAATAGAAAGGAAAATATTTCCCTGATAGTTTGGCAAAACATTTAATTAGAGGTGATAATGAAAAGTCATTACAACAGCACAATGCATTTGTATTATGCCTTAGACTTCACATATTTAAGGGCACTTGCTCACAAGCTGTTTGGTGATTAGGGACCAATCCGCTGTACATGGAAATAAATGAAATTGTTGTGTGAAAATGAATGTGCTGAACTTAGGTTGCATATAATTGCTATAAAACCAAAATTGAGCACATGCGGTCCCCACAGAAGTGGAAAACCTTGTCAGGGAGCATTTGCCGGTCTGAGCTGTTGGTGGTAGCTCTGCATGTGTTGGGCTAAAAGCCAGTCTGGCCCCTGGAAAATAGTAGGGTGAACTGATCTGTTCAGTCCACACTGGCTGATGTAGTGACCACATTTCTCAAGTGTTTTTTTCCTCCCCACTCATATACACAAAACCCATAAGTTCATTGGGTTGGATTTTTTCCTAACCCTTAATCGTTTGTGTTGGGTACCATGTCTTCGTAGCCAATTTTCTCCTTAACCCAGTTTCTTTTATCTGCAATCTTTTTAGACTTCAAGAAACACAATTGCTTCATCTGCCCTTTGATCTCCACCTGTAGACATGTCAGCTGGATCCATTAGTCGGTAACTTGTTTCTATGAAAACACAGATAAAATGTTTAACCTCGTTTGGCAGGCCTGTAGATTATAAAAATAATTGTCTCATTTAGTTGCAAAAAAACTGCTTTGTAAAAGCAAATGTGTAAAGCTGGTCTTTTGTCTTTATAAAACATGACACATGGTTGCTTGCTTTTTTCACTCTCAACTAGTTATGTGAGCATCAAGTTAAACTTACTCATGAAAGCCATCATGGTAAGAGGTTCCCTATTTTATATAATGGGTCACAAAAGTGACTGCTGCAGCCAGAACCCCATTAGTGAGCTCTTAATTTTATTGGGAGCCCCATTGCCAGTGAGAAGGCTCCTTGTCTAACGTCGACATTGAGCTTCATTGGCAGCAGTGCCTCCATGCCCTGAGCTGTAATCAGTATTGCACTTGTGAATTATTCCTGTGGAAGGTCAGTGGTAGCTGTCCTGTTCAGTTTGATGCCCATTAGGAATATTCCCATGATGCAAAGTCTCTTCTACTGGAAGGCAATAAGGCAGAGTGTGGTACATATGAATGCCCAAGAATACAGTAACGACTTTATGCAGCAGGAGTATTTATGCTCTTTTTAGATACCTTGTTGATTTGGGAAAAAACAGGCTCTAGGTAAGAAAAGCAGTCTCACTGGAGACCTTGGGAAAAATGAGCAGTAAATCTAATAGGCTTCTTTGAAGCTCTCCAAAAGCTGGTATGTCTCAAGTTTCTATCGTGATTCTACGTAAGAGTACAAGCTCATTATTTCTCATAAAATAATTGTAAGACTGGGTTGATTTTTAAAATTTGGAATTCGGTGAGTATATGAAATCATGTGCTTTTGTTTCCTCCTTTAGAGTTTTCTCACCATTTATAACTAGAACC
Organism: Dolichotis patagonum; assembly: GCA_004027295.1. Lineage (NCBI taxonomy): Eukaryota > Metazoa > Chordata > Mammalia > Rodentia > Caviidae > Dolichotis > Dolichotis patagonum. The sequence goes on along the minus strand of PVJX010014456.1, from coordinate 16,516 downwards.
TAAGTGCAACTGTGTTGCACTTGGAAAAAATTAAGCTCTGTAAGGCTCTTGCTTCCCACTGGCCCACTGCAGTTTTAAAATTGCTTTGGGATTTTTATGAACCACCCCTGTGAAGTTCATAAAAACAAACATGGTATGCATTATATATGAGAAGGAAATATAAAATACTCAGCATAACCATATTTATCATTAAAAACAGGGAGCATACAGCTTGATTTAAGAGCGCTAGTATTTATGCACTTTTGTGCCTGTGCATATATATCAGAATTGAAGTCAGTTCCTAGTCATGGCCAGGTAAATAAACAATGGCTATCTAAGGAGCAAAATGAGAAGATGGGGGAAAAAAGGAATGTAAGGAGAAATAAAAAAAGTGAAATGCACATTTCAGGAACATTCCCCAAATATGCCTGGTACTTTGCAAGTCATTTTCATACACTATCATTTAATCCTCACAGCATTCTTGAAATATACATGCTTTTAAAATCCCAGTAATATTAATGTTTTTTAAAAGGTGACAGGTTCTTTTCTTGGCAGGTGAGAAGTAGAGGGAGTGAGCAAGGAAGAGACAGTGGAAAGGGGAAGGAGAAAGAGAAGGTTCAAGAGGAAGTGGGAGGAGGGAGACACAAAGCTTGTCTCATTTCAACGTTTCATTTGGATGCGGGGAACCTGCGTTATTTATTTCATTATTCTTAGCCTTGCACCCACATTACTCATCTAGTCCAATTGTTCAACTAATTGGATCTTATCAAATAAGAACTAAGATATTTCATTGTTGGGAGCAAAAGGATTAGGCTTTTCAGCATATCCACTTGCAGCCTCTTGCTCCTATGGGAGCTGTTTTTCTGCAGTGCTAGGGTTGAATTGAACTCAGGGCCTAGTGCATGATGAGCAAGTCCCGTACCACTGAGCAGCACCCCCAGTCCTTGGAGAGCTAATTTTTATCCTCTTTTTCCAGTTCCAGTGCATTATTATCTTGAGCAATTCTTGCTTCCTAGAGACAATACATTTAATAGCGGTGGGAAGCAAGATGTTCCTCACATTGTCATATATAACAGCACTGTTGAGCTCGTGGTATAGAAATCCAGAGCCACGTTTCCCACCTTCAAGTCTGATTTGGGGAAGAAGAAAACCTTCTTGTACTCATTTGGAAGTTATACATGTCATTTTGGAATTTCTGTTTCAGACCTTACTTGGTGGAGAAAAATCGAATCCAAGCTAAAATGATAAAATATTAAGTTCAGTGTTGCTAAATGGAATTTCATTGCAATTCACATATTATAATTTATAATTCTGGGTCCTAGGAGCCAAAGCCCCTTTAGACCATCCCTTTAATCCAGGCCCATCATTTGGAGATCTCATAGCTCCCTTCTCTGTAAACACCATCTGGTGTTAGATAGTGAAACTGAGATCTTTAGCTAATGACCTGCTTGCTTTCAGATACACAGCAACCAGGGGATAGTTCTTAGGATCTCATCAGATGCATGACATCGTTGAGGACAGAATTAATGAATCTTCCTGGCAGTAGAAGTGTTGGGAGGGTGAGAGAGATACCTGTGGCGAGTGTGGATGGAAAGATGGGGTTGTGATGCTAAGCTGAAGGCCTGCCAGAATCTGGTAAAGTTGGGAGGTGGGGCGGGAGGGATTATTCACAAAAGAGTCAGATCGTTAAAGAATTCACAATCGTTAAAATCATGATGTTGTATAAATGTGGAAGAATATAGCTGTAAACACACAATTGCTGCAAAATATGCTGCATTAAATCAAGTAGTCACTTGATGACAACTATGCCTTTGCCATGAAGGAACCAGTGTTTTTTGTGTAGAAAAAAACCACACCATGTATCATATGTATCTGCATCTTATGCTAAATGTTCATGGCAAAGCCAAAAATAAATCCTTACAGGGCAGAGCTGAGCCAAGTAATGCACCAAATACAACAAACAAAGTTTTTGAGACTGAGATGACAAGCAGAGTCTGAGAAACAGGTCCAAGCCATGCACTCTCTTGAGTCTCTTTGGTGCACCTGCAGTCATAATTCTGGAAGCGCGCTGAATAGTTTGAATGAGAGATTAGATCGAGTTTGAGGGTTTTCTTTGCCCCACTGCTTCTGTTTAAAGGATGATGGGTTTGGGTATCTGAGAGAAGTCCTCACAGAGGGGAAGCAACACTAACTTTTTCATCGGAGTTAAGGACTCAGTTTTACTGCTTGGAGCTCAATCAGAGTGAATCAAAGCATTCTGCATGCTGGAAGTTTCATTACAAACTGTGGCCTGTGGGGCAGCCTTGGCTCCACAGTGGTAAGTCCATATTGAGTAAGAAACACCTGTTTGGGAAGTTTTGGAACCATTTTTGGTTAGGCTTCCCAATTCTAGACATAATAGAGCAGAATCAGGTAGGTGCGTGAATGGCATCTATTTACACATGCGCAGGGCTCTACTGTTTTCCGGGACAATCATTTTTCCCACATTTCCTGGAGGAACTACTGGAATCACAAATCACAATTTGTGGTTTGCCCTGGGTAATGAGTCATTGGATGGAATTTCATTTGGTAGATTTAAAGAGAGTTAGTGTTGATCTATGAAGCCAGATGATTTAAGAAATTGAAGCAGTAACAAGTAAATTGCTTTTCTCTCATACTGCAAAATGCTTTCTGGGCGTTTTTGGCTTTTCTTTTTAAAATGGATTTATAATACCATTTCTCTCCACCTCAAGGCGCAAGTAAACCTCTTTGCTCTGATGAATCCTAAATGGCTCTTCATTTCCCACAAACAAATTGTCCAACAGAGTTTTTAATATCTTGTTTGAGTCTGTGGAAGTGTTTTTTTTTGTAATTCTATAGGAAATTCAACTGAATATACATTGCCTTTTCAGAAACTTTATTTCTCCTGACTTCTCTTTCGGAAAAACTGTGTTAAACCATATTAAAATTACTTAGCCTGTTAATCAAGGCTTGCTACAAAACTCACTTGCCTTTATTTATTTGTTTAACTTAAAAGAGGGAGGGCTTAGTGTGTGCCATGCAGGGTGCTCCTTGTAAGGGGGCATTCAGAAAGAATAAACCCAGCTGCTTCCTTTAAGCAACTCACTGGCCACTGGGCAAGATAGATTTATAAGTGGACATTTCTTGAAGATATGTCCATGCCCAGTCTGCACTGAAGTGTGTACACAGTGCTATGGGAGGGGAGGAAAGCTGTTACCTCCCTCATCCAGCAGGGTGCCCTTGCAGAAACTGCGAGGGAGAGTTTTGTGCCTGGGCAATGGAAAGACTAGCAACCTCCAAAGTGAGCTTTTGTTGTGTTTTTAAATTCTCTTTCCAGCCTTCCCAAGTGTGGACACACACCCTCTCCTCCAGCAATCTTAAGGGCCCTGCTATCAGCACTCTTGAGAGTCTCTCATTTTAGGAACAAGTTGACATGAAGATCTTTTATTTTTCTTTTTTTGTGTCAGGAATGGAACTCATGACCTTGTGCTTGCCAGGCAGACGCTTGTGCCACTGAGCTATTATGTCCCCAGCCCCACATGAAGATCTTGGAATTAACCATTTCCACTCCACAAAGGTGCACCCAACTTAGTCTACAGCTGCTTGTGGGCCTGGACTACGGAACACAAAATCTATATCCCCAGAACCCAATACAGAGTGTTGCAGTTGGCTGATGACCAGTAAATGCTTCAAGCTGCTGCAGCAGAAATGTGCCTGGGAGCCTGAAAGAGGACACAGATGACTCTGCATAGAGGATTCTGGAGCTGCACCCAAAAATGCATAGGAATTCATAAATTCAGGAGACCCCATATGAGTCAGAGTTCTTGCCACCAGAACATGTGAGGCACCAAAGCAGGAAAAGCACACTGTTTAGATTTCTTATTAATCTGGTTGTCTACAATGCAAGAGGCACTTGGGTAAGCCTGATGCTTGGTGGCTACAAGGAGACAAGTAAGTGTATCAGAAATAAATTTGTACAGCCACAATTTAGTGGAAGATACTGAGAGGAGGAGTAATCATCGGGTATTGTTTAAGCAAGCAGCTGTCACTACGGTTATTACTGAGTAGGGTCACAGACAGGGTCAGGGGCTCTGCAGGTCATGTTTTGTGTAATTGGTGCTCTGTCCTCCTTCTATTACACCACTCATCCGTGAAGCTTTACATCTCATATGTATTTTCCACCGTGGTGGCCTTTGTAAGACATAAGGTGAACAAACTGCTTATTAAGGTAAGACAATGGAGGCCCCATTTTAAAAAGGTTAAGATGTACTCGAAAGTGTCAGCACATCCCAGGAATCATTAACAGTGTACGGAATGCACAGCCTGGTATTTTCCAAAGGCCACACTAACCTTTTCAAGCATGGAACAGGCTAAAAGGAATGGATTTCTTCACCATTTGATGAGAGAAGAAATCTTTTAAATGTTTATTTTTATTTGCTCACTGAGAATCATCTCTATGGAGCTCATCATAGGGAAATGAATCCTGAACATTTTAGCAACTCACTTAAAATACCATTAGAAAGCACTTGGGTTATTAAAAGCTGAAAACAAAGAACCAGGAGTCCTCTGGTGTTAATAATACCTAGAGAGAAAGGAGAACCACCTATGTCCTCCTATTTGCCAAAAACGTGTTTGAATTTAAATGCTTCATTGTTAAGAAGGGAAGCTTAAGTTTTGCCAAAAACCTTTTTTTTTCTTTAAGAACACCCACTTTTCCATGTAATTGGCTCAGCAATACTATTTGCATAATTGTCTTATTTTTCTGCTTCCCAAGAGGTCTGTTAAGTGTAAAGGTGAACCACAAAGCTTTGACAAAGTGCATATTTATGTGTGATGTGCAATTCTCAAATCATGAAGAAAATTATATCTTTTCCATTGAGTTTATCTTCCATTTGGAAAGAAAATATTCAAAACTCATTGCCCCCTGAGAAGGGTTTAACTTGTTTTTCTTTAATTTGGCCAAAGAGCAATTTCCTGAGCTTTGGGTCTTCAAATAACAAGGTTACCATGGGGCCCTGATCTTATTAATGACCTAAAACACACATTTTTCTTTCAGCTTTGGAATAACAATAAGATTTTTTTAGTTAGAATCTGGGATTTCATTGTAGATGAGCCATGTTTTAACTATGAGGTCTCAGACAATCATAGAACCTCTCAAGGTTTCCATTTGTCTGTCTGTAAAATGGGCATAACTTTAACTCACTGGATTTTGCTTTAGGAGGGAGTTTGTAACCCAGGGCATGATGCCTGCAGGTATGCTAATAAATGTGTTATTGCCTCGGTCCTCTTATGGTAAAAGGGTGGCTTTTATATGAATGAGAGGGCTTTAACTTTGGCATGAGGAAAGGCTAGATTCAGACTCTACCGCTTCCACTTTGTGGGAGCAGGGAGAATGAAGAGATGTTTGATGTCGCACAGATTACTTAGCATGGCAGTCTCAGTTTCTTTATTCTTCAAATGGGCTTACATAATGGAAATATGTACCTACAAGTTTGATTTGTGAGGTGTAAGTGAAATAGTGCCTCTCAAGAGCATGTACATATACAGTGAGTGTTGTCTCTAGTTACCATTACTGTGTTAAATCCTTCACAGCAGTCATTATCAAGTTTCGAATACTGCAGATAGAGACCGGAAAACTTAGTTCCCTCGAGAATTGCTGTGTCATCCTATGACTTTTCACACTGGGGAGGGTGGAATGTGAAGCTTCTCTCCCTTACAGATGACCCTGCAAGCTTGTTTCCTACTTCCTTCCGAGTGGAGAGTAGGTTGCCCCTGATTACTGTGTACTCCTGGCTGCAGCCCGATGGCATCAGATTGCAGTGCCCAGTCGAGGAACAGTGTTCTCGGTGTGAGAACGATCAGATCAGGATAACAGAACATTAGACATCCGGCATCTGATGGCTGATCACACGGGTCACTTGTGTCCTGGTTTCCCCTTGACAAGGTTAACCACTCCTTGCCAATGGTTTTGTGGGCAAAATTCAAGTCAAGCTGTAAACCTTGACAGAAAGGGGAGAAATATAGGCTGGCAGGAAGGCGGCATTGCCTTAATGTCACAGGCCGGCACTTGCATTCAAATGAATGGATGTCTTATCAACTGCTTATGTTCAGGAACCAATGCATTTAAACAGATCAAAATAAAGAGACAGTGGAAAGTATCTGAATTTCCAGCAACAAGTATTTAAATGTATTATCATAAATCTATTTAGTGGGCAATTATTTACTCATTTTTTAAAGTACTAGGGATTTAATCCAGGGCTTATACCTCCTAAAGAAGTGGTCTATCATTGAATTACGCCTCTACCTTATTCATCTTTTAACGAAAACATGGCAGTTAACATTAGAAAATGTTTATATCACAATATTGGGTAAAAAAATGGATAAAATGTATAGTATATTTCTAAGCTTAAAACAAAAACAAGTAAATCTATAGTAACAGAAATTAGATTAGTGATAGCCAGGGCCTAGTGGCATTGTGGATGGGAGATGATGGCAGAGGAGTATTTTTTTTTGAGAGTGATGAAAATGTTCTATAACAGATTGTGGTGAGAGTTAAGTGTATCTCTGAATATACTAAAATCTGTCGAATGGTAGGTACACTTTAAATAGATGAGCTGTACGTTATGCCAATGATATCTTGATAAAGATGTTACAAACAGCAGCAAAACTTATACATAGAAGAAGAGACTGGAAAATTCGCAGAAAGCTAATAGTGAATATAACTTGATAACAATTGTGATTGACTTTAAATTTTTTTCCTGTAATTTTCATGATGATCACATATGTAGATTTATATTTCATGCAAAAATATTTAAAAGGGAAAGTGAATTAATACCAACTTTTTCAGTTCATTGAACTGAAACAAGTGATAAAAATAAAGGAAAAATAATTTTTATACTACATGAAGATAAAGTATATGGTTCAGTATACTCTGCATTAAGTATCAATACTCAACATTTTCAATAAATATTTTGTATTTAAGTCAAATTGCCCAACATAATAACATAATAAAAGGGAAGTCATAAAATTTGAAAAGTCAGTAACGACACAATAAACTTTGTTCCTCAGAATTGACGTCTATTGTGGTTTAGATTTAGAACTCTTGAAAGTTTCATAATATAAAACAATTATGGTATAATCATAATGTACCGTGGATTTATATGTCTTGGTCTTAATCTATTTTATAATTTTAGATACAAATTACATTAGCTATTTTCAGAATATTCAGATAAATGATCTTCATATGGTTATTATTTAGTACTGGTGGAAGATACACTTCTTCAAGTGAATAATGTGATAGAATTTAGGCTTTCTATTAATCTTACTTTTGAAGCTCAGCGACTCCCTAACTTCTCCCGCTCCATGATAATCCTCATTATTATCCTTTGTCTCCTGTAGTTCATCTTCTTAGGCCTACCTGTAGCATCAAACTTTCAGTTGTTCTTCAGCTTCTTCAGTTAAATAACTCAAGTCCTAAAAACTGCCTAGAGCAGAGATTGTGCAAAGTTTGTGCAGCAGCAGACCCTTTTCATTATTACGGCCGTGCTCTTTATACTGAAAGGAAGGAACAGCTGCCTTGTTTGACTTTGGTGTCCAGCTCAGCTGTTTCATATTTGTCTTGTAGCTTCAAGCATCTGTTGACAGGTGGGAAGGCTCACTGTGAAGAGAAACATTGTTGGTTTGGGTGGCTTCTGCCGAAGATGGGCCTGACTCCTTTGTTTGCCCCGAAACAGAATGTGTGTGCGCCCCCCAGTCCTCATTAAATACAGCTGTTGAGTTCATTTTAGTAGATGAGAGCCATTTCCACTGCATCTTCAAACTTCTGTTCTGAGAACTGAGGGGCAATGTCCAGAGTGTGGTTGGACAGGGCCTGTGTGATATGGAATGCTCATAAGTGACTGGAACTTCCTGAGGAGAAGCCTTTGCACCAGAAGTCTTCCTTATCCCAGAAATGGAAATTTCCACTTGAACATCCTCTTAGGCTTCCATCTTGGACCAGCAAATCTAGAAACAGAATGGCTCTTTTGTTGAAATTCCTCATTTTATGGGTGAGGAGACAGATGTACATGATAATTAAGTGCTTTGTTTTACCCTATCGATCCAGGTGTAGTGGATTTTGTATGCTTTTACAATAAAACCACAGTGTTTCAGACTAGTTTGCTAGCCTCTTGTGGTCATGCTTTGAGGAAGCATGTTTTTCTTCATGTTGATTATCTCAGCCTTAATCCAGGCATATTGGAATGATAGGTCCATATAGTTTGTCATAAGGAGAGATCATTGGTCTTAGGATTTACAATTAGATTTCAGAGAACTAGAAGGAAGAAAAATTCTGGAAAAAGGAAAGTCCTGAGGTATATGTTTTTGTATATGTTCTTCTTTAAAAATAAAATGAAAGAACCTCAGTGTCCCCTCCTTCTTCCTTCTCGCCACCTTCTAATGTATTCTGTACACTAACCTAGGCAGTGGTAAAAGAGATGTGTGGATTAATGGGATTTATATATTTACTAGGGCTGAAATGCCTTAGGATTGCCTAAATTGGGTATAAAAACTTGGACCTGGGGACCTCACTAATGACTTTTCAAAAGGTATTGTTTACAGAGCCCAAGTCTTCAATCTTGTAACCGGACCATCAACCCCAATGACAGCCAACTTTGAAGGAGGCCTCATAAAGACAAGGTTCAGACTCTTTCAAATGGCTTTAGCTAATGGAAAACCTGGAGGGAAAAAGCAAAATAGTCATTGAATTTCTTACAAGTGGGAAGGAGCAAAACTAGAAATTTTGAAAAGTGACAGGAATTTAAAATTTTTGGTTTGAAATACAAGAAGTAGCAGGGAGTGATGAAGGATGCTTGGAAAATGCTTGCTGTTGTTATAGGCAATGAAAAAATGTGAGTCTCAACCTGCTGACCTCTAGAATGCTTACATAGCAGAATAAGTGAAAGCTGGAAACAGATCAACATTTCTTTGTTGAAGGACAAATTTGGGCATTTGAAGCTTTACCTTTGTGGTTGCTTTCCCTATTTAGGCACTGGTTACCTGACATCCTGTCCATCAAGCTACTCGGTCCTGTGTCATTCATGGGAATCAGAGGCCACATTAACTTTTAATTTTCTTATTGCCTCTTTCTCTAAATTAGCTGTATTTATGTAAATGTACTTCTGGAAAATATTTAAAGAAAGGTACAAATACAACAGAATCTGTATAGGGTGTGGTATTACTTTAGGATATGTGATTTTGTTCATCTCTGCCATGATGCCAAAGACCCTAATGCAGTTGTGAAGGACAAGCCCATGATGAAACCTCTAGGTTTCCTGCCCTATCATTTTTGCAACAATTATAACTACAGCCAAAGATATAGCTTGTGAGGTTGTGAGTTCACTCCATGGTACCCCCCCCAGAAAATTATAACTATGTCTCCTAGAAAACACTATCAATAGATATGTTGTATACAGGCACAAAAGTGATTCCAATGTAAATTGAAAAAAATACTTTCATAAAAAACTAAAAATTCCATCATCAGAACATTGTGACAATTGTGTGATATTTTCTATATTTCTTCTCTTCTATTTCTCCATCAGGATATATAATGTAGAAATGAGCTTCCATATCTTGCTTTTTTTTAACCTGACATATCCACAGGATATAACCTAGTCACATACAGGCGAGCACATTTGCTAGTCATTTATTTGCTTGACCATCACCCTGTAGAGAGGATTTCTCATATTTCAGATTATTTCCTTAGGAGAGACATCCAGAAATGGGATTACTGAGTCAAAGGTTCTAAACCTATTTTAAGGCCTTTGATAGATGGTGGCAGATTGCTTTCTGAAGAGTGTGCCAGTGGATGTGGCTGGCAGCAGCAAGGCCTGAGTCTTCCTCTGGGCTGAAACATGGGTACAGTTAACATTAAAAAGGCTTCATCAATGGATATAACTTATGTGCAGTAAAATGTACAAATCCACACATCTCAGTGTATAAGCTTTCTGGCATTTTACATTTGTATACTGTGCAAATGCTAACAAGATCATACAGACTCAGGACACACACACACACACACACACAGAGTGATATTTCCATTCATCCTTAGAATGTTCTTTCACCTTCCAAGTTGGTATTTACCCCTGACCCCACTGAGGTAACCACTATTCTGAAAGTTCCTAGTTTTTAAGTGGTTTCTGAAAGTTCCTTGTATTCTGAAAGAATTTGACAGGTGGTGTCTGAAAGTATTTTCATGTCCTTGGTATAGCCCACACGTCTGCCTGTGCTCAGCCTCACCATTATGTACACAGGTTGTCTTAGAAATCACTTTGTGACTGTGTATGAAATATCCACTACCTTTTTTCTCCAAGAATTAACTAAACTACTGCCATCTGTTCGGAACCACGTGCGGCATCACATAGGGGTGATAGAGGTATGTTACAGAAATAAAGCAGGAGCCGTGCTGACAAAAAAAAATACTCCTGGCTGTCTTCTTTCTGTAGTTGAATTAAAACAGAGGCTTGAAATGCTTGGTCTGCAGATCATCCAATCCTTTGCCAGGGCAGAGTTGCACTTTGTACTGAAACCCCTAGGAAGTAGATCAATTCAGTTCAAAATCGGAGCTCAGAGTACACACTCCCTTGCTGAGACTAAATGGTCATTTTTCCTCTGGTTTTGATGAAAATCATAGCTTCCAGTTTTGCATGAAAGTTGTCCTTTACTGTGTTCATTTTCAGTGAGGTGGACAGGTTTTTCCTGGGTTAACAAGCTCCTAAAACCCTCTCTAGGAGCAAAACAGAGGTCAGTGTCAAGTTTAGGAACATCATGGGCAAGAACATAAGGCTCCACAGTGGTTGGAGTTGTAAATTCAGGTTTCAGGCCAAAAACCAAGAGGTGTAAGCCTCAAATGAAAGACAAGAGGGGAGAATTAATATTGCAGGGTCTCCAACGGACCAGGAACACTTATAGGTGCTTTCACATCAATTTATTCATTTGCTATTCATGATAACAGCATGAGGATGTCCCCGCCCTTGGGCACTTATAATATTGGAACATGTCTGATGTCTTAGAGCTACACTTCTTTTTTCCATCTCCTCTCCTCTCTTTCCATTATTGATATATTCCCAAACATATTTTCCTTCTCCTTTTTATCTTTCTGAGCCTTTGCTATAATATCGTGTGCCAAAAAACTGCCTCTTACCCACTGTGACATGTCTTTTGGAGGCCAGTTTCCTCCAGCTTTCCTCTCCTGGGGAAGTTTGTCTGACACTGTGGACCGTATTCAGCTTACGTGGATCTTACGTTTTGGAGCTCTGCCTATGATATTGTTATCCAGAGCATTTGTAGACGTTGTATGCACAGAGCACTCAACAACTACTAGGCTTGAATAATGTTGTAACAAGGATGAGGTTCTTATTAGGAAAAGTGCTTCTGTAACCACCGTTGGCATAAAGATATAAATAGTCTTTCTGAATGGATCGAGAGCGCCCAAGTGATATTTGATCACTGAAAGCTCCCAGGTTTCTCCACCTGCTGCCTTGAAATCAGTGTCAGTACCTGACGCTGGTCACTTGAGTTTGTTTGCCACCCTTCTTACTGGCATGTATGAACCTTGTTGGCCATATTTTATTTTTTAATATTTCACCAGGGAGCTTTAAAGCTTCTTATTTAATAATAAAAACATATGAAGCAATAGAGATGACTGACCATAGCACATTCCTTCACCGAGTACTCTCTAGACAGGTCCCCATCGGTCATGCCCACAGAGAGCTCCCATTCTCTCCAAGGCCCTGTGAACACTTGACACCAACAGTGCTAGATTAGAGCAGACATGAAATTCAAATGCCAATAAGTTGTTAAAGTTATTTTTTGGAAAAGAACCGTGGTCCAATAATTAGTGCAATTAATTATTAATATACTCAGGTGCTTTATATTTTTAAAGGGGTACAGCAGTGCTGTAAAACAGAAATGTACCATAAGCCATGTATGTAATTTAACATTTTCTAGTAATCACATTAAAAATATGAAAAGCATGTATTTGTTTTGATAGTGTATTTGACTCAAATGTATATACCCCAAATATTGTCATTTTGACATGTAATATAAACTTATTAAAGATTTTGAAATTTGATGCTTGATTTATATATAGAGCATGTCTTGTTTTGGACTGATCACATTTCAGTTGCTCAAGAGCTGTATATGGCTACTGGCTATCATATTGGACAGCACAAGTCCAAAGAAACTCCTGTTGTAATCTTTCCTATAAAGATGGAGGTAAATTTTGGTTATAGGTAAAACAAGAACAAAAATGAAAATCTCTAACATTTATTGGAGCTCTTGTCTGTGCTTGGCACTGGAAGGATGGAGAAGAGTACTGTGCAGTCCATGCTATTCAGCAATCACATATGAAAAGTGAAGCCACAAAATGTGTAATTTGTCACGTGTCCAACCGCAAGGTGCTTTCTATGATTTATTCTCATGCATGTGACTCAGGCAGTAAAAGACCACAAATTTAGAGGAAAAGGTAACCCTGGCTCGTAGGGCTGGTTATAGAGGACCAGGGACAATATTCACGTGAGATGGGGAAAAATAGAGCAAGCAGTTCAGCAGGGGATACAGATTGAGCTAAGGTATAAAATGATGAAATGTTAGAAGCATTGTGAGATGCAGGGATTAGTTTGGCTGTAACTGAGAATTCAAATCCAGGAAACTGTAGAGAGGCATTTCTTTTGGCTGTATTGCAAAGAATGTGTAGAGAGGTGGCTAACATGCCTTAGTTAAATATGGTGATAAAAAATAATAGCAAGAAAAATAATACATAAAATTTACATAATTAGAGCCCAATCCCTGTTCCAAGTGCTTTGTATGGGTTTTATCACTGAATCTTACAAATGAGAAAGATAAATATCTAGAGACATTGAATCACTTGTCCAAATTCCCACATCTCCAAAGTAAGCAAACAAATTTTTGAATCTAAATCTGTCTCACTCCAGAGCATTCACCCTAACCATTAACAGAATAGTGGTAGCAATGACCTGTATGTTTGTGTAATGGCTGGCCTCCATCTCTATGAACAAAGGTGCTGCAGAGGTATTGTATCCCATCATAGGACAGAGAATCTCTAGGCCAAGGATTGTCTACAATTTTCTTTTAAAGAGTTCCAGATAGTCCCAGTTGGCATAACACTCTTGGGGGTTGACTGAGGTCATGAATCCCAGTCTTTATAACCCAGTGTTTTGGTAGTAAATTTCCTCCTTTCTCTCTACTCATATGCTCTGACATCATATTAAAGTATTGAGCTCTCAGAGACCATTTAGTTCAATGTCCTGATCGTGCAGAAAAGCAAAATGAGGATCAGAGAGGAAGATGCATTCCCAGAGTCATGCAGTTTTAGAAGTGGCAGAGCTGGAGCTCACATCCAGATTTTTTCTACCCATAGCCATGCTTACAGTATCCAAAGGCCTTCTCAATATAAAGAGAAATATTCAGATCATAAAGTGTATTTCAATTACTCCAATTAATTGTTTTGGCTAAGGATAGGAATTGAAAAACTTCATCACCAAGATAGGTATCCCTGAATTAAAAGATGGATTATAGCAATGATGGCTATAAGAGCTCCTGGTACGTGGAATCCATAGTCTTATGGATCTTGATAAAATCAGATGTCCTTCAAATGGAGAAAAATGTTGACCCTTCTGAATATAATAAGATTGCACTTTTAAAAGCAGCAAATCTTTTAAATTTGTATTTTTTAAAAAATAAATATCTTTAACAACTATTTCCAATGATGACAGTATGTAACTTATCAAGTGGCGATTTCTTAGTGTTTTTTTTTGTTGTTGTGGTTTTTGTTCTTTTTTTTTTCTTTCCCCTTTGGAATTCTGTATTGTTGCTACCCTCTTTCTGTTTTGTTTGTTTGTTTGTTTTTCTTTAAATAAATAAATATCTTTAAAAATTGCATCTTAATGGTATTCTTTACTTGGAATGTGATTCTAGTTAGAGAACAAACCCTAGAATAAAAAAAGTATACAAAGTTAAAAAAAACCTAAGAGTAACCATGGAGGCCATGCATGCTGGTAGGTGTTCAGGTTGGTTTCTTTATCTGATGAACTATTGACAATAGTGTAGTCAGTCTCTCCAATTCTGGCCTCAAAGATTACAACATTTTAAATTCCTTCACACTTTTCCTTCTGATTCCTGCCATGGTTTAGCTTTATGGCATTTTTATGGCAAGTCTTTGTCCAATGACATACTGTCCACTTTTCTACTTCCCTTGAAAGAAATAACGTCTTAAAAATCCAAGGCCTAAAATAAATAGTTGCTTCCTACTTGTATTTGCCATTTAACGTGGCATCTTCTAAGACTTGATGTCTTCTAAAAGTGACTAGAGAGGCAGAAGATGGTCCCTGCAATGGTGAAGCATAGTCATTTTAGAGCACAGGATTAAAAAGTATGAAGCAGCTGACAAACCAAAAAGAATACAAGAATGTGCTAAATGATGTGGTATAGATAGTAGGTGTAGTCAGACTGGACTGCATCTATGCTTTTTCCATAGATCTGTGTTGACCAGTGCATTTTGACATTTCTCAGGGAGGGACACGATGGCAGGGCTCAGATTCCCAGTTTACCGAATGGAAATTTCTTCTCAATATGAAGAACTACTTCTTAGAAGAATATTCCTAAAGTGATCTAGTCCCATGATGCTTGTGCTTGGAAAAGACTTCATTTCAAATAGTTCATTCTGTATTTTCTTTTGGAAATTTAAATATATTATTGTGTGAAAGGCTGTGAAGCTTTGAAACTCACTTCCTCAGAGTCCTGCACCTTTGAAATTTTGACTTGATCATATTATTAACCAAACTGATGTGCCTACAGAGCCCTTATTTCATAGTGCATGTCTTGTGGGCCTTGTGACAGAACATGCATTGTTCAGTAGTGACTATTGGTCCCCCCATAACAGCAAAATGCATGATTTTGTTAAAGTTTTATCACCTTCCGGACTTTCCAGACAAGAGCTGAGCAGGAAGTACTGAAGAGAAACTACCTTAAGACATTTCAACAATAGGCCTCTGACTGAAAAAACCTCCCTGTATGGTTGATAAACATTTTCCCTCTCTTAAGAGAAACTCATGCACAGAAACAGCACGTATAAATAATTTACCAAGATGTAATATGCTATAAATAACAAGCCTACTAAATAATGAATTAACCCAACTGCTGATTCATAGGTAAATGTCTCTTGTAAAGCAGCATTTTTATGGATTTTACAGCTTAGTTAATATCCACTCATATTTCATTAGGACAGTTCAGGTGAAGCATTGGGGTAATAATCTGGATATATTTGAAAGTGA
This sequence comes from Dolichotis patagonum, assembly GCA_004027295.1. NCBI lineage: Eukaryota > Metazoa > Chordata > Mammalia > Rodentia > Caviidae > Dolichotis > Dolichotis patagonum. The sequence continues at coordinate 1,208 of PVJX010014456.1, read as the reverse complement.
TGCAGCACGTATCAGGAGCTTGGACAGAGCTTGGGAAGCTGCCAGGATCCCTTCCTTTTAGCCAGAGCACGAGGGGTGATTATGCTGGCCACACTTGTGTCTTTCCTCCATGGGCTTGGTTTGTTCAGCTCTCCGGTGCAAGCCTGAGATGCTGAGGATGTGTTCTTGATCCTAGAGAAGATGTCCTTTCTGAAACCATGGGTGTTGATGGAGACAGATGAAGGAAGGGACACAGAGATCACTTTGACCTACTGAACAGTTGGTCCACCGTGTCTTCTGAAATACCATGCCAAAGGTACAGAAGTCAGGAACTGAATTCATAGTCATTTATGCTTTCGGGAGCTCAGTTACTTTATCTGTAAAGTAGGGACAACAATAGTACCTATATTCTAGAGTTATTGTGAAGAGTAAAGAGTTTGCATTGTTAAGTGCAGAAACATTGCTTGGCACATAACAAGTGCCTTTTTGGGAGTTGCAATCAGGATTGAACCCAGGCCTTATACACTAATAGGTATCCTTTTTCATTTTTTATTATGAGACAGGCTCTCACGAAGTTGACCAGGTTGGACTCAAACTTGCAATCTACCTGTTAGGCCTCTCTGAGTTCTAGAATTACAAACCTGCACCACTTAACCTGGCTATAGCAAGTGATTTTTAACTGTTAGCTGTTAGATTCATTAGAACCTGACTGCTAGAGATGCTTCAGTTTGATGTTCCCCAAATCTGTTACAGGTCTCCGAGAACCTAGATCCTGAAAGTTGGAGACTAAGGTTGGGGTTCATTCAGTTGTGTCCTCTTGCCTTCAAAGAATGCGAATGGGAACAGAGTATGTGATTTCATAACATTAAGTAAAAACTTTCTAATGAAATCTCAGTTATTAAAAGTAAGAAATGTTTCTTTAAAAAGAAGCCTACATATTTTTATTAATGAGCACTTGGGGGCAGAGAGGTAGTAATAATTATCAGTCAGATCACTTTAAAAAGAGATCTGAATTTCATAAATAAGCCCTAATTTGGTAATGGATACTGTCTTAGTCACTTTCCTCATTGCTGGGACACAATACCTGCCACCCACAACTTAGGAGCAGAAGTTTATTTTGGCTCACAGTTTCAGAAGTTTTCTTTCCATGATTGACTGACTCCAAGGCAGAAATGACACGAGAGAAGGCTCTGCTGCAGAGGAAATCTGCTTGTTATGGTAGCCAAGAA
>PVJX010014455.1:0-44802 GCA_004027295.1 Dolichotis patagonum | reverse complement strand
TCTTTATTTTTAACCCCTCCCTCTGCCCCCTCTTTGGTGCTAGTGCTTTTGTCCCTTGTTCCCCTCACCCTATCACTGGGATGCAGCATACCTTGTCTCAGCAGAACAATGCAGGCTGTCAGCTTTTATTAAGCACGCGGGGGTGGGGGGGGAGCGCCACAATTTCAGGTGGCTGAAAGCTTACAAATTCTCCATTTGGTTCTTGAGACCTGAGTCTCTCTCCTGGTTGCTGATATACTTATTTTAGGTTGCAGCCATTCCTCTTTGCCTTTCTTCTTGGCCCCGGAAGGCTTGGCCACAAACCTAAACAGCACTTCAAGTGACAGACAGCCTTTGTAAGGTCATCGAAGCCAAGGACACAGTACCAAGCAGGTGGGGGATCAGCTTGTCTTCCTTTAGCTGTAACAGCCCTGCAGGGTGCAGATCCAAGGATGCATAAGGATGGAGTGGAGTCCATAGAGGGGCCCTGAAAGAGAGGCCACCTCCCATCTCCCTGCCTGGGCTGAGTATCGGGAGTTGTATCTGCTGTTTAGGATCCATACACGTGTGTGCAGGGTTAGATCCCAGGCTCTTGAGGCCTCTAGAAGCACCTGTGCAGAGAAAAGTGCCCCAAATGGGACACCAAGGCCCCTGTTTACAAGCATGCCTTTGCCAGGAGCAAGGTTGCTTTTGCCCTAAGGCAGGATGGGGTGTAGGCCTGGCTGTTGGGGTTCTCCTCTGGGAGCTTTGTAAGAAGCAGGTGCATTTGAGTAATCCATGTGGCCAGCAGTTTTTGGTGCAGGCATCCTGCTTTCAAATCTGAGTTCTGTAGGAGCCATGTGGCTTTGGGCAAGGGCAGTCTCAGCTGCGATAATGATTGTATCTACTTCAAAGGGCTCGAAAATTGGACGAGACGTGGGATGTAAAGCTTCAAGCACCGGGCTTAGCTCATAGTCAATGCTTGGTGCGTGTTGGCTGTCATTATCCTCTCTCTTTCAGGTTTCATGTCCAGGCCTCTTCCTCTCTTGATTCCTACTTGGCCATGATGTCACCCATCTTGGTAACCCGGGTGAACAGTCCCTCTGGGACAATTCTTTTCTCTGAACATCCTTTAAGGTCCAGCTCTTCACCCTAGCCTAATGTTTACGGCAGTATCTCATTCTTCCCTTCCCCATCTCGGATGGCCTCAGGTTGCTGGAAATTTGCAGAGAAATCGAGAAAGTCACCAAAAAGTTCCCTAAAATGGAACCCAGCCAGGTCTCCAGCTTTGGATTTCAGATCAAACTCTTATTCAAATAACCTAACACTTCACCTTCAAATCAGAAGCGTAAAGCATGAACGTGTTCATTGTTCTCTCCTCTCATCTGACATTAACCTGAGTTTGGCTCTGAGCTGATTCATCCCGGCATTTGACAAGGGACTTCATATGAGAGTCTCTCAGTGAATACCTGTCCACGGGTGAACGCCGCCTCATCTTTCAGAGGTGCCGTGGTGGGCTGGGCGGCAGCTCACTGCTCGGAAGCATGTACATTTTCTGTTTAATTCTCACAAAGTCCTACGAAGTGGGTTTTATTACCCTCATTTCACACAAGAATAAATGGAGACTCAGAGAGTTTAGGAGACTAGCCCAAGGCCTCGGAGCCCAGTGAGGAGTCAGGATCTGTCTTGGAATCTATCAAAGCCCCAAATCCCAGCTTCTCACTCCATGCAGGCACCTCCAGCAGCCTTTAATTAATCACGAAATAAAGGCAGACATGATCCTGTCAAGTTTCTCCAACAGTTAACACGTTCAATTTTCACAAACGATTCACTTGCCTTGACCATAATGCCATATCCAGCATCTTTCCTGAAATACCCAAAGAGGTTTGAGGCTCAGCCTCTCACTAATGATCATCTGCTGCCTTGGGAAACAATCCTTTTAAAAAATAAAGCTGGCCTCAAACTTGCAGTGGACAAATACAGTCTGAGTTGTCTCACAAATCTTTCTTTAACGAGCACAGGGTGGACATGTAATACTGGGCTGACAGCACTGGTGCTGCGGAGATAACTTGGAGCCCCACGGCCTGCATGGCTCTGCTTTTAAATTCATTTATAAAGAAGCTTCCCTTGGATATGAGGGCGATCTGGCTGCGACATCTGTCACCCCATTGATCGCCAGGGTTGATTCCGCTGATCTGGCTGGCTAGGCAGGTGTCCCCTTCCTCCCTCAACAATCCATATGCGTCCCTCCCGAAGCTGTGCGCTCAGTCGAAGAGGATGACCACTCCCAATAGAGGAGGAAGGTTCCTCGGTCAAGGGCATACGAGTAGCTGCACTCCCCTGCTAGAACCTCCAAACAAGCTATCAAGAAGCTTCCCTTATTTCCAGTGAAGTCATGGTAGGAAAAGAGATGGTTGGCACAGAGCTGCGGGAGTGGCATCTTTAGGTGGGCAGAGATGCGCTTGCTGCAGAAGATAAACTTTTTCTCTAACTCTGAACCTTCTTTTTTTTCTTGCTAAAATCAGTTGAACTAGACAACTTTCTATAATGTTGTGCTTCCACACCACACCAGGCTCTTTTGAAGATGTAACAAAATATGATTACATCATATGAAGATAATTTATTGAGCAACCACCACATTCTGTTCAGCGCCGCTTTCAATCTTCACAACAACCTCTTGAGGTTGATAGTATCGCCCCATTTTAAAAAGGACACAGAGGCTCGGAGAAGCTGAGTACTTTCCCTGAGGCCACACAGCTAGTTAGTGACAGAGCTGGGATTTGGAAAGGTAGTTTGGGTTCACGTGCTCATGTCTGAAGCAGAGAGTGTTGTACTAGGAGTCTGAACCATGCTCTAAACCACCTTAGTGACCACTACAGTTACCCGTTTCTCTGGTCCTTGTGTGCCTGGAGGCAGGTGAATTAGGTCAGCAATGTAAGCTCTGGACCTGGGGCCAAACAAGACCCACTTATGGGTTTCCTTTAGCACGCATGAGAATTTAAAAAAATTTTTCATCTAAGCTGCCGATACTTGGAGAGAATTCACATTGAACACCTAGGTCTGTAGATTCTCAAGAGACCAGGAAGAGTGGATGGACTTGAACTCTCTTCCCACAGTGCAACAAAGACCAGGGAATGTGTCATGAGGCCCCCTCTGGCTCTTTGCTGAAGTCCGCTCCTCTGTGCCAGAATTTACATGCAGCCTGCGTCCCTGGTCCCATTCCTTCTCCCTGCTCAAGGCATCTGGGGTGGTAGCCCCTGGATTCCACAGTCACCAAGGTCCTGGGCCGGTCTAACTCCATTTGGGGATTTCCTGGCTCACCTGGTCTCAGACGGATGGCTGAGTCCCTGCCCAGTGACTGAGTCCTTCCATGACTGGGAGGTGGGAGTGGGAGCAGAGTTCCGGGTGCTGCGCTGCCCTGCTGCTGTGTTGTGCTGTTATATATGGGTTATATAACTGCGGAAAGTTAGGAGAGAGCTTGGGAGACATCACATTCTTTTTTGATCCCAGGTCTCCGTCTGAATCCACTCCTGAGGCCGGAGGGGGTGGTCAGACTCCAGTGCGTGGGTCTCTGGCTTCCCTTTTTTTGACACATCCCTGTCAGTTCTTTTTTAAAATAGAGCTCCTGCTTCTCAGAGATTAATTGTTGTCAAATGCAACTTATTTTCTAATCCTTTCAAGCCTCGTTTAAAGCCGTCTGCTTTATTTTACCTTTTTTTGATAAAGTCACTGAGCGCTTTTTCCTCTCTTTCTTTCTCTCTCTCTCTCTCTCTTTTATGGATTTGCCAATGATTGTCCAGTTTGACAAATTGGATTCTTAAAGCTGATTCTTTGAAGAAAAAGATGCAGTGTGGCAAGACAAGAAACAGCTCATCCTCAAATCAGGAGGATAAATAAAAAAAAAATAAAAGCAACCCCATTCTCCGGCTTTCCTGTGACTCAAAGGGTGTCTCAGTTGTCACTGATAATCTAATCTTTCTATGATAGGTGAGGAACAGGACAATGGTGAACCAGCCAGCTGTGGGTGTGATAGGCCTCTGATTAATAGAACTGTCCAATAAGCCCCCAACCCCTGGGAAAATGATTAATGACATTTGATGTGAACTCTGGCCTCCCCTGGCAAGAACAGAGGGAGAAAAGGGAGCTGCTCAGACAGAATGGGGCGTCCTGCTCAGTTGATTGATTCCTGAAGGCTTTGTTACTCTCAGGCTGGGGTGGAGCCTGAGCCCCCCTGGCCTGCTCCTGGGCTTTGCAAGTCTGCGTGGATCCCGGAGACAAGCCTTTTTCTTGTCCCAGAACGCTGGGTCTCCAAAGCACCTCCCTCGAACCTCTGCCAATCCCTGCCGACCTTTTAGGCCCCAGCCTGTGAGACTATTTTGACTCCTCCCAACTGCAGTACTAGGAATCCAATGAAGGGAGGGTTAAAGCCAGCCCTATGAGCCCTCTTGGGACTATCCATTCCCTCTTCTGGGTTTACAGGGTCTAGGGTAGGGGTGGTAGTGAGGGTGTCAGGGTGCCTGGTATTTTGGCAAAAGAGTGCTTCTGGGACAGGAGGTTGTATGGGTGGGCATGTACTACGGCACTGAGGCCTGCTGGCCGCCAAAAGCTTGCCTGCAAATGCAACCTCAGCCCCAGCAGGGGTGGGCCCTTCTTTCCTTAGCTCTCCATGCACTTTCCCAATGGTCTTCTCCTATAAGGAGAAGGTAAAACCACCTTGACTGTTTCTTTCTGCTGACTGGCCTTTACTGGCTTAGCTGCTTACCCTGAGTCCCACACCCTTAAGGCTAACATCATGTAATTGTCCTTCCGAGGGGGACCATTTGGTATGGAGGCCCTGACAGTAACAGTGGCTAAGTGAAAAGCCTTCATCGTGAGTTAAATCAACCAAGTGTCAAGGACAATGACCTTGGGAGAGCTGGCGGTGCATCTGTGGTGAATATGAGCAAGACCTGGAAGCCAGCAAACCGTGTGCTTTCTGCAAGCAGCTCTGATTCTGGGGAGACTGAAGACAGGGTTTGCTGTGCTCCCTCCACGTGCCACACCTCAGCTGATAAGTAGTGCTCCCAGCCTTCCCCAGGTGCTACTGGCCAGCAGGGCATTGTGGGTAGCAGTGCCAACTTGAACCTCGCAGAAGTGGTGCAAATGGTTAAATATTTTAGGGCATCTTGACCTTATTTGATAATAATGGTGGAAGACAGATGGAAGTAAGCTGCTTTATAGGATGCATGAACCCAGCTTAGCCGGGACAAATAGGAGCCCTTGCAGTGGGCAGCCTGGGCAGTGGCCCTGAGCTGTGAAGGATTGATTCATGGGAAGTCCCCATACCTGGCAATGCATGGAAAACACTGTCAGCAGTAGGAATTATTATTTATTTTCAATAAATTATTATTCACAATATGTTGACCACATGATCATTTCACTATATGAAAAAGAAGAATAAAATTCAGGAGCCTATGTCAAATGCTAAAAATTACTGTTGAAGAAAATATTAGAGAGCCAGACATTTGTAGTGCACCCCTGTAATCCCAATACTCTGGAGGCTGAGGCAGGAGAATTACCACAAATTTGAGGTCAGCCTGGGCTACACAGTTAGGCTCTGTCTTGAAAAACCAGAGAGAGAGAGAGAGAGAGAGAGAGAGACAGAGAGAGAGAGAGAGAGAGAGAGGGAGAGAGGAGAGGGAGAGAGAGAGAGAAAATATTCCAAAGAGAGCCTGGCAAGATAGTGAATGCCAGACTGGGGATTTAGCTCAGTGCCATAAGCGTCTACCTTGCAAGTGCGCGGTTGTGAGTTCGATTCCCGGTACAAAAAAAAAAAAAAAAAGCGAATGCCTGTAATCCCAGCTCTCTGCAAGACTGAGGCAGGAGAATAGCAAGTGGGAGCTCAGCCTGGGCAGTTTAGTAATTTGACAAGTCTGTGCTGAAATTTTAAAAAACAGGTGGGAATGTGTCTCAGTGCAAAGGTCCTAGTTTGAGTGCTAGTACTGAAGAGGAGAAGGAAGAGAAGTGGGGAAGGGGAGGGGCAGAGGGAGGGAAAAATTACAAAGAGGATTGTAATGATGGAGTCTATCGTGTCTTTTATAGCTGAGAATGGATGCCCCTTGTAACATGAAGCTTCTTGTTCAGTTTCTGCCTTTAGATTATTTTATTTTATTTTTTGTTTAACTAAGACCTGGACCCAGGGACCCAGGGATGCTCCACCATTGAGCTACATCCCTAGTTCTTTTTATTTTTTGAGACAGAGTCCCCATGAGTTGTTCAGGTTGGCCTTGAAACTTGCGATCTTCCTGCCCCAGCCTCCTGAGCAGCTGGTATTACAGGCATGTGTCACCTTGCTGAGCTACCTTTGGTCTCTTACTGGAGCTTTGATTAATCATTGTGTTGAGAAATAGGGTTACCTGGAGTCTAAAAAGCCAGTCAGACTAGAGGTCCTGTGGGCAGGAGAAGGTGGAATGCCTGGGCCCCTGCTTCTCTTCCCCTCCCTGTCCAGCAGCCTCGAAATGAGATGCAGGTTTCCCAGGGGGCCTTCTTGGGGCTGCAAATACTCACCCAGGGTCACTAAACAGTCCCTCTCCTTCCCTAACCACTGGCCAGGCCCGGAGCAAAGAGCTCCCTCCCTTCCCTCCTGCTCTGTGGGGCCAAAATGTCCAGCTCAAGCAAGAGTTCTAGGGAGAAAAGAGGACGCGATTTTTATTTTTATTCTTATTTATTTAATTTTTTTGGTGCCGGGGATTGAACTCACAACCTCGCGCTTGCCAAGCAGGCACTTACCCTGCTGAGCTAAACCCCCGGCCCTAGGACGCGATTTTTAATTTCTCTGCATTTTTTATGTTGCTGGGATAGAACCTAGGGCAGAAGGAGGAAAAGGAAGAAGGTGAAAAGACACACTGCTTTGTTTTTCAGGCAATAAGCAGCTGCCGTGGCATGGGTTAAGTCCAAAAGTCCTATCAGAAGTTTTGGGGAGCCTGATATTACCCAGAGTCTCAGGTATTGATTGACTGAAGGCTTCTTAAACTTCAGTAATGGTCAGAAGCATCTGGAAGCGTTGCTCAGTCACAAGGTTGTGGGGTCCTGCTCTGAGTTTCTGATTCAGAAGGTCAGAGAGGGGCCTGAGAATCTGCATTTCTAACAGGTTCTCAAGTGATGCTGATGTTTCTGGACCACCTTTCAAGAAGCAGTGGGTTAGCTGATTAGAAGAAGCATCATGGGATCATGTTTAAAAATAATTTAGGTCCTCTTTAAAAGGATATTTTGGGATATAATTAACAGAATACTAGATAACAGTTCTTTGAGCAAGAAAAGTACTTAACCACACAACAATTAGACTGGGGGTAAGATAATTTCAGGTTGATAAAGCATCTCAATGATATAAAAGTGTTATTCTAATTGCTCATCCTTAGCACAGTTGAATTTTTATCTTTCAGCTTTTTGCCTCTTGATTGCAGAATGGCTGCTACAGTTCCAACCCTCAGGTTCTCACACAACTCTGTCCAGGGCAGAAGACAGGGCAGATATCTCATCTCTTCATTTCCTTCAGGTGCAATGTCCTTTCTATAAGTACTTCCTGTACAACTCATTGGTTAGAAGTGGGGCACAGGTTTACAGTAGCAACAGGGAATAAAGTTTTTGAATGACCCATAGTCACCACCTAGGGCTGGGCCAGTTACTCACCTTGCTGGAGTATACTATTGCCCGACTAAAGTTGGGATTCTGTGACTACAGGGAGAAAGGAATGTCATTGGGCAGTGCTCGAGCTAGGGTGACCAACTTGTCCTGATTTTCCTGGAACTGTCCCTGTTTTAAAAGTGAAACATCCTGGAAACCCTTTCAGTTCTGGGCCAATCAAGATGATCAATCACCCCAACTCTTCTCCCAGCACCTGAATTAGAATCTCTCGTGGATAAGATCTGGACCTTTCAAATGGTCTTTGAACTTACTTCCAGGATGATACTAATGTATGCTAACGCTCCAGCATCTCTGGGCTTTTGTTGCCAGAAATCAAAAAGGAGACTCAAGATTGCCAGAATCCCAGCTATTTTCACTGCAGATGGAAATCCCAGAAGGAAGTGACACGGGTACAACTCGAGACGGGAGATCCTCACATGGTCAGACAATGCCCCCAGCCTGGGGATCTTCATCCCTAGCTTGCTTTTTCTCCTTGCTACCAGAGGGGCAGTGCAGTTTGGAGGCCCCTCCTATGGCCAGTCTTGGTGCCCTGCGGCCTGCTCTTACCACACAGCCGTGTGCTGCTGGACCTGGAGGTTGTCTCCGTGGTAGGCAGCAAATACTCATAGGATCAAAGGCCCATTTGAGCTGTCTTCTCTCCTGCACATCCCGCCCCATGCCTGGCTTGTCCTAGTATTCCGATAACTTTGTGTTGAATGAATGAATGAGTGAATGAATGAATGAATGAATGAGGAGGCTGTATTCTTGAATGATACAAACTCTGGCCACTAGACCACAAAGCACGCCTTGTAAGAGGCAGCCAAGAAGCTCTCATCGGTGAGCAGAGGCTGAATGGGGATGAGCAGGGGTGGGATCTGGGGTCAACTCTCCTTAGAGACACTTAGACAACTACTCCCTGTCTCTCTGGCCAAGCTCCCAGGCTTCCAGGGGAGCAGGGTGCGTCTGCTGCGTGGTGCTGGGTAACTTTCTGATGTTTGAGCTCGTTACTCATCATTAGGAGTCCTGATGTCTGGAGTTTTCCAGGTGATCAAAGCTCTTCTGTCTGGAGCGGCCAATGGGCCCTGGTGTCTGTCACCAGTAATCTCCCATCTTGCCAGGCAGATGGTTAAGTAACCCAGGAAGGAGGGTATTTGGCTTTTAAGCTCAAATAATTCTGCCTGACACCCAGACATTGCAGACCTAGTGGTGGCTCTGGCTCGAGGGAGCTGGTTCCTGTGGGGGTGGAGTGTGGGCCTGCGGGAGCAGCAGACTGCCTCCAGGAGGGGTTATTTTGGAGCTAGCAGACACCCCCTACCCACCTTGCTCTCCTGGGGCCGGATCCAGGAGTGGGAAGGAGAAACGTACCTCTTGGTGCAGCTCTGTGGATCCTTCCCCAGCACCCCTCCCCTTTCTCCAGACCTGGAACTCCCAATGGGGCTTTTTTCATGTCCCCGTTCTGTGGCTGGTCTCAAGGTCCAGTTTGTCTCCCCAGGCTCCCAGTCTCTCAGAGCTCCCCGCAGGGGCAGTCTCTGTCATTGCCTGGAGATTGTGCTGCAGGCCTGACCGCCTGAGGCGAATCACCTCACACAGTGCTCATGCAGGTCCTGACATTTCAGTAAGATTCACAAATTCCTTCTGTGATATGGGGGAAATGAATTTAAAAGATGTTTCACACAATTTGCAAATATCACATTCCCAGATTTCTTTTCTCAAAGCTGGATTGAAAATTCTGACCTAGATTTTTTTTTTTCTGAGTTTGCATAAACTATGCTCAAAAAAATAAAAAATAAACTTGCTTGTCTTTGCCCTAAACAATACAGCTTCTACCTCTTTTTATTGCAGCACAGAAACAAAATCTGGGCAGTGCGTACTAGAGAGCTGCTTAGTCTGGGAAATGGAGATGATTTGCCAGAGTTTATATCAAGGTCCAGGCATCAGCTTCCCAATGGGTTAAGAAAATCAGTGCTCAGAATGGGGGTAGAGCAATCCCAGCTCTGAGACTGGCGACTGTAGAGTCACCACACCTTTTCCCAGCATGCACACACGTCTCTTGCACTGACCCTGGTGTCAGAGTGGCAGATGTTCTCTGCCAGCTGTTTCTTGCCCCGGGAGTAGGTAGATGGTGCTGGAGAATGGCCGGTTCTGAGGCTGGGTTGCTTCACGTCATTCCTGTCCAAAGTGGACCCCCGTGTCTGCGGTTCCAACTCCCAGCAGCATGTTTTACAGATTTCAGTTAGAGCGCCACCCCGGGCAGGCAAGGCCTCCGTGGATGGCTGTGGTCCGAGCTGCAGGGCTGCGGTGGTGTGAAACATGGCATCTGAGGGTGCGCTTCTGCTCTAGGAGCTGCTTTGGCTCCCACCTCTGGAGATGGGGCTGCTTCCATTCCAGCAGGCGGATGACCTCGCTGGCCGCAGCAGGCGGTGGGCAGGTGGCAGGGACATCCAGGCAGTTAAGGCGGGGCTAAGGCAGGAAGGCGCCAGAGCTAAGGCTCTGAGGACCAGCTGGCTGGTGGGCCGCGGAGGAGTCCAATTCTTACAGCCACATAGCCCTGTGGACAGTCCTTAGCGGTGTCAAATTATGACAAATGGCACGGCTGAAAGTTGCTGGGTGGCAGCTGCCGCATCTCAGAGGGAAGCAGGTATTTTTAGCACTGCGCCTTGGGGCTCTGGCACTGGCTTAATTAATCACGGTGAACAGCACCAAGTTTTGTTCTTGAACCTGGTCCCCAACCCTGTATCCCAGTCTTGTCCCCATTTCCCAGACTGGAATAAGGTGCAGGGGTGGAAATGGCACATAGCCTCACACAGCACTGGAGAGACCGTTCCCCAGCTCACACTGCAGCCTCGTGCTCCCCACCCCCACTTTCTCTTGCTTGGTGTGACTTTCAGCTGTGGGCCCACTCTGGCTTCCTCCACCCTTTCCTGCCTGAGGCCTTCCCACTGTGGTTCTTCCTTCTTCTTCTTTTCCTCTCTTCTCCCCCCTCCCTTCCCCTCTTTTCTCTTTGCTTCCTTTCTTCCTCTCTCCTTCCTTTATTGTTCAGTACTTGGGTTCAAATCCAGGGATACCCTATAGTGAGCTACCTCCCCAGCCCTTTTGGAATTTTTGAGACAGGACCTTACTAAGTTGCCCACACTGGCCTCGAACTCATGATTCCCTTGCCTCAGCCTCTTGAGTAGCTGACATTATATTGTAGGTGTGCGTCATTGGGCCTAGGCACATGGTTCCTTCTTAAACATTATCTCCATCTTTCCTTATCCTTCCTGTTTCACCCCAAATGCAAAGGTCCTTTGCAAAGTTCCTCCCAGAGCTTGGAGTGCTTTCTAGCACTTTGCCCTGTTTATTTCCATCAGGGACCAGGACCAGCCCCAATCACCTTGTGTGTCAGCTGCCTACTCTATCTTCTGTCCCTTCCACTAAAACGCCAGCTGTCCAAGAGTAGGATCCCCTCTACCTTGCTCGCTCCCTTGAATGCCCATTGCCTAGCTCAGTGGACATGGGGTACTACTCAATGGATGTCACAGAGACGATGAATGGGTAGAGACTGGTGGGCTGCGTGGATAAGTGGATGGAGACAGGAAGGCTGACTGGAAGACCATGGCACAACTGGGAAGATGCTGGTTGGCAAGTAGCACCCTCATCCAGGACAGCGTAGCTGTGGGGCAGGGTGGGAGAGGACAACAGAGAATTACGGGAGAAACTGTTCTCTCTCCTTTAGCAAGTCATACATTATTTGGGGTTTTTGACAGAATTCTTTACATTCTGTATTTTTTTGTTTTTGGCCTTCTCTGTCTCCTCTTTCTCTACCTACTCATCCTCCTCCTCTTTCCCCTCTTCCTCCTCTTCCTCCTCTTCCTCCACCTTTAAGGTGGGGAAAGAGAGAGATCAGTTTTAAAGACCTCCTAGAAGACAGTTTCCTGGTTCTGCCCGAAAGCCGATGCAAGCACTTCACCCTTGGGATGGAGTGCTGTTTTGTCACCAAATTATCTTTTGAAATATACAGTGCTTATTCTTCTCAGAGGACACAGTTGCCCATCGTTCCTTTTTCTTGCTTGAGTACAGAGCCCTGATTTGGTTTTGGTGCCATGGTCCCTCCCCAGCCCCATGCTCAGGACAGGAACTGTGGTGTTACACACCAGCTTGGGGCCCCCTGGCCAGGGATGGGCTGGAAGTGGCCAGAGATGCCACTGTCACTAATGGGATGTGAGGAGCTTCTCACTTCTAAGGGGTTTCTCACTTTTACCAAGGTGCATCTGTGTCTGTCCCTTCAGATGCTAAATGAGATCAAGGTTTATTTCATATGCAGAGGTGAAGTATGTATGTGGGAGGTCAGTCATTTGGTTTCCACTCCTCAGTCCTGGGCCTGAGGCAGCAGGAACAGTGCTCAGTCCTAATAGTGCACACTGCCTATTGCAGAAACCAGTAAAGCATGTCCTCTGCAAGTCCCAGCCCATTTGGACTGAATCTGCCTAGAACAATCGTGCTGGAGTTTTTGTTTGTTTTGCTTTTTTTGTACTGGGGATCAAACTGTGCTTGCCAGGCAGATGCTTATGCCGCTGAGCTAAATTGGTACCTTGAAGGGAACCAACAGCTCAGCCTTCCTACACCCTGCTAGTAAGGATGAGATACTGTGAAGAAGGCTCAAGCCCCAGCCAGGCGACTTTAGGCGGAAAATACAACATGCACATCAAGCTACCCTGCTGAGGTCATTGCCTAGAAGTTCTAGGATGTCACCAAGCCTGGACCTTTCTGCCAACAGGCACACCCAATGGCCAACATGGCTGCTCTAGTGCTTTGGGGCCATCTTTGAGGCAAGTCAGGGCTACTGGAAAGCAAGGATTATAACACCAGGATGGTTACTCTGATGTAGATGGCTACTGGGAGGATAATGGGTGGGCAGTGTACGTGGTGCAGATGCCCAGGTGAGGTGGAGCAGGTGGGCACAATGTTTAATCACATATTCTGAGTGGCATGCAATTCAAAATGTATACATTGCTTATTTCTAGAATGTTCCATTTAGTAGTTTCAAACTGGGGTTGACTGTCAGCGACTGAGATCATGGAAACTGGGGCTGCAGGTAAGGGGTGGGGGCTACAGTACTGTCTTCCCCCTGGTTCTGAGAAGCATTCGGAAGCCTTATTAAAAAGTGCCAGGGAAACTGAGACGTTGCTATTCCATCTAGACTTTTGCTGCTTTTCTTTCGCAGCTCTGGGTTGTGCCTTTCCTGTGAGAGACAAAGAGGCAAAGAATCAGAGAGACACAAGAATAGAGGATGGAGTAAGAGAGGGAGAAACAGAAAGATACTCAGAATGACAGACTGGAGGACAGAGCCACAGTCTTCTTTTCCTTAACCCAGGAAGGATTTATTGAGAACCCGGTGATACCACCAGACCACATGCTGCTGTTTCTGCTGAGACCAGTAGGTGTCACCATGTCAGTGGAAAACCTAAGGGTGCTTGGGATTTGATAGCCACCTACGCAAACAAATTCAATTTTGTCTAGTTATCACCCTGCCATTATGTTCAGGGCCGTAGGCAGGACCCTTGAGGGTACATAGGGTGAGAAACACATTTATGTCTGAGGGACCTGAAAGAAAAATGTCTCAAGTAGCACAAAGAGGGAGAAGGCCGCTAAGTGGAGAGTGTGGGCTCTTGGCATCCGGGAGCTCGCCGAGAAGCCACATCCCACCTCTTCACACACAGCAGAGACACAGCCTCAGAGAGGGGTGGGGGGACTGACCCTGGGGCCGCGCAGCACTTCCAGACTCAAGGTCCTGACTCCTTAGGCCCAAGAGTGTTCTTTCCACCAAACGGTCTACCGCAATACTTCTTTTTGCACCTTGTGATTAAAAATTCCACCCTAGTCTAGTCATGAACCCTGCTGCGAAGCACCCCTCTCGGACACATACACAAGCCCCCTGAAAGGTCACCAGGCAGCGGCCTTCAGTGTGGGCCCTGCGGTGTCAGAGTTGGCTGCTCAGGCTCACAGCAGCCAATTTCATGCATCTCTTCCTGGTGACATCAGGTTGGGGGAGCCTGAGATTGATCCTGCTGGGAGTATTTACACCATGGAAATTGGCAGTGGCTACAAATCAGAGCTTAATTTTTTTTCCCCTAGAAAGCTACACATCACTAAATTCATCTCTTTACTTTTTAGATAAGGAAACTGAAGCTTAAGGAGATGTGGTAATTGTCACCTATAGGTGCTGGGACTCCACTCTAGGTGGCTTGGTGCTAGGGTGCTGAGGATGGTGATTTAGAAGCACTTGGAGCCATCTCGGCATGCGGGGGTCTGAGTAGATCCCTTCCCCTGTTTTGTTCTGCTGTAACAAAATAAAACACCAGAGACTGAGCAATGCATAAAAAACAGATCTATTTCCTTACAGTTCTGGAATCTGCGAAGTCTGAGACCTAGATTCTTGCTGAGTCATCCCAAGGCAGAGGGGCAAAAAGCAGGGAGAGAGACACAAGAAAGGGCCAACCTCACACCTTCTTGTAAGTAACCCTGGTGTGGGTAGTGGGTTGGGTGCTGCTCCAGGCAGTTGTCACTAATCACAGGAACTGGTTGTTGGGAGAGATCACCTGTGCAGCTTTGGATGGACCGGATTCAAGGCCTGAGGCTGGAGCCCAGGACAAAGGCCTGGGTAAGAGACTGCGATCCACAAGAGGGAGATTTGTTCTGAACTGACCTAAATATAGATTAGTTAGAAACATCTTTCTTTTTTTATAATCTTTTTTTTGTTATAATTGTTAGGTAGAAAGTACAAGATACACCTTCTGTACATTTTCTTCTCACGCTGGTTGACATTTAAGGACGTGCTGTCTCATACTTGTTGACTTGTTCCCTGATCCCAGGACATAGTGAGCACTCAGAAAGTATCTACTGAATAAACACGAGTGACTCATTTTTACTCTGCACATGAATCAGCCTCTGTCGTGGACCATACAGCAAAATTAAGCATAGTTCTCACAACTTACAGATTATCTGAATTCTGGTGTCATTATCGGGGTATGAATATGGGCTCAGATTGCTCTTTTAGCATTTTGGGGCTTGGTGTCTTGTTTTGTACTGGTGAGGAAACAAAGCCCAGACACCATCCCAAGACCTTCCAGGGCCCTTGTCAGGATGGGCGACCGTTAGGTCTTAGCAGTCAGGAACTCTGGCCTGGACCACCTTGTCCTGCCAGTTTTTTCCCCTGCTCTGGAACTTGGTTTTTCCTGGATGTTGGAGGAGCTCTTGAACTTTAGTTCTGGAAGGATAATGATTTTGAGAGTCTGTTTCAGAAGGTAACTTGGAAAGATGAGCAGACCTGTCTCCAGGTAACCAAGCAAGGAGTCTATAATATGTAAATGAGCTGTGACTTCTCTTCTGGTTGGCTGATGGGGCCCTGATGTCACAATGGGTAGGGTCCTTCTACTGCCGATGATTATGTCTTAGTCAAAAAAATTCATTGCCCCTGGCGGGTCTCTCAGCTCCCTCTCTCTGCCAACAGGGAAGTGACAGGATGGAACCCCTCTATCAGACTGGATCCATTCTCATGAAGCTGAATACCTTGCAAGGGAAGAAGATGGTGGAGAGTGGCCTCCAGTCTGGAGACTTTTCTCTCTCCCAGTCGTGGCCTTCTTGCCTCCCACCCGCAGCCGAACTGGAGATCTTGCAGCAGAAGGTGGCCGGGGTGCAACGCGAGCTGGAGGACTTTAAGAAGGAGGTGTTGAAGTCCATCCATTACCTGGAAGATGCCTTCTGCCAGATGAATGGCGCCCTGGCTCAGCAAGAGGAGCAGGCAGCCCGCGTGAAGCAGCGGCTGAGGGAGGAGGAGGACCGTGGCATCGTGCGGAACAAGGTCCTCACCTTCCTCCTGCCACGGGAGAAGCAGCTCCGGGAGCACTGCAGGCGGCTGGAGTGCATGCTGCTGAGCCGGGACTACGACACTCTGGGCACCACCAGGAAGAGCCAGGCAAACTGAACCCTAGGAGCACCAAGTAGAAGATATTTTCAAATGGAAAGAAGTCCTAAGCCCTACTCTCTTGCTTCCCTTTCCCGTTTCTATTGCTTTCCTTCTACCAAAATAACACCTTGCCGAGAGGCAGAAAGACCTCATTATGGTTTTTACTGGTTGAAGTTCCATTTATCCAGCTCCTCAGGAAGAAGGCACCCTAGTACTGAGTCAGACCCCGTACGTTTACCTCAAACTGTTTCCTGTTTGTGATGGTAACATTGCCCGGATACACAGTGTTTTTTGTTTGTTTGTTTTGTTTTTGATATGTATTCTTAAATGGATTGCTTTAAACAGCTCTCTTTTCGTGACTCCAGGCTCACATGATTCGTCACTCAGTGCAGGAGTACTGGGACCTGTCCACACAGGGTTAAGGGATAGGCTAGAAGGGCCCCCGATGGCTCTGCTTTGGCAATGTTTGGCCTCGCCTGTTTGGCTTCCCTGTCTGCTTTCATGCTGGCCTGGCGTCTCCTGCTTCTCTTCGCTGCCTTTGCCTGCCGTAGCTTCCTCTCCGCCTAGTCTTCAGGCTGGTGAGTTAGGTTGTTGGGCTCTCTAGGATTCTTACCCCAGAGGTCTCTATTGTTACAGTGGCTGCTGTCTATGATGACGCCTGCACCCCAGCCTGCCTGGCTCTGTGGACACTTGCAGAAGTGGTGCAGTTTTCTTGCGTTATGCAGGGACACTGACCGTAGGAAGCTACATTCTCTACCCAAAAGCTCTGGGCTGGTGAGCAGCTGAAGCGTGCTTCCAAGTCTGGGTTTCCTGTGCTCACACACTGTCCTGCTGCTCCCCACTGTCCTACTGCTCCTGTCCTTTCCCTGACTTTGGGACACATCAGGCTGCTTATAGATCTGTCCTTCTGGAGGAAGGATGATCTGGAGGTTCATTCTCTGTCGCTATACCTTTTATTTCCAGTTAGCCTTCTGTTGTATTGGTCCCCATATCCTTTCTCCGGTCCCCTAAATACTGCCACGTAGCAGGGATTGTCTTCTAAATAGCAACAGTGAGGGGCCTGGAGGCCAGAGCCGGCACCAGAGCAGAGCTGGGTCTCTGACTCCAGCACAGGACCTACCGTCTAGTCCTTGCTGTCTGAACCCCCCCCTCCTGTCATAGATGATCTAAATCCAATTTTAACACCTAGAACCCTCCAGCTGACCATCACAATATCCAGCATCAGTCATCTACCCAGAGGACCGCATTCCTGCTCTAGGTAGTTCCTACTTCAGTGAGTTTAGCTGAGGTAATAGTTATGGTAATACTAGTGACATTAACATTAGTATTGATGTACTAGCTTAAAGCCCTCAAGTACGATGTATACTAGGACTGTGCATGGCACTTTGAAGACAGGCCCTATTAGAACGTTCACTTTAGGATTCTGAAGAAACTGAGGCTCAGAGAAGCTAAGTAATTTGCCCAAGGTCACACAGATGTTCGAATTGGGATTTAAACCTAGGATTGTCTAGCTTTGGGAGTGTGTGCTACTAACCATCAGGTAGCGTTTTGGGAGCCTTGTGGGTACCTGATAAATACCTCTCGAGTGGGTAAAATGGTTGAGATGAACTCTGAGAGAAAGGTTTGTGTTGTGAGAGAGACTCCCACATTCTAAATCCTGTGGGGGTAGATGCCTCTCCATGTGTGCATGGGTGTGTGTGCGCGCGTGTGTGTATCTGAGGAACAGAACTTGATCACATATTCAGAAGAGGCTTGAAAATTGTCCTGTGCCCTGTGCAGAGGAACAAGGTGTGATACTACTACACATGTAAAAGCATTTGAGTCCAGTGCAGGACCAGTATGCGACACACTCGCCCAGAAATGGTGGTGTTTGTGGGGATTCTGAGAAGATATCAAAAGATTTCCCAGGGTGTGGTGGCACATGCCTGTAATCCTAGCACTCTGGAAGGCTGAGATAGGAAGATCACAAGTTTGAGCCCAGCTTGGGGAACTTAGTTAGAGCCCGTGTGAATATAATAAATTAAAAACAGGCTGGTGAGTGTGGCTCAGTATCCACTTGCCTCTCTCCAGCTTGGAGCCAGCCAGCCTACTCTGGAGTCATCAGAACTAAAAGACACGTTCAGAGGGTCCTAGGCAGCTTGGAGTGTGTTCAGAGGATGAGAACAGGCTAGGAAATCCTGAGACAGGAGCAGGACAGGAGGACCCAGGGTTTTGAGGGGAGCCTTCATTGTGACTTTCCAAACACCCGAAGTCCTAAGTGTGTTTGGAAGATCTAACAAATGCCACCCCTTCTTCCCCTTTCCATGTTAGGAACCAACTGAGAAATAAGTGCAGGTGCCAGGCAAATGGAGAGAGCGTATCACCTTCCTAGCTGATAAACCGCATGAGGTTGTGGTTTAGAGCCTGCAGGTCACACAGGGTGGCTGAGACCTTGGGCCTGAACCTTCCATGGTCTCCAGGTGCACTGTGGGCAGAGAGGGACAGCTGCAGGTTCTCGAGAGGCTGCTGCTGTGGAACTGTGGAGTGACCTGTCTGCAGAGGGACAGCTCAGGAGAGAGGGACGGAGTGCCAGGAGAGCGCTAATCTTTCTCAATCTCTCCCTGAGGAGGTGTAGGGAAGGGGAAGGAGAATGCAAGTCCCTCCATCATGAAGGAGGAATGGGATACAAGTGCTCCATCCTCAGCAGTGCAGAAGAGGGCTTGACCCAAGCTGTCTGATTCTATAGGGTCACCCTAGTGATAAAGGAGGTGAACTTGCAGCAGGTGAAGTGTGGCCCTGGGTAAGAAACAAAAATGACACTGGGTGCTTATTACATAACTGGGTCCAAAAGGGCTGCCCCCAAGAGGTCTGGGGTGAAACATCTTTGAAAACCTTGCACATTTCAGGGACTTCTGGAGATGCCCTCTAAGCCTTCACAATGAACTGACTGATAGGAGTATATTTGTTTGCCTGGGGCTTTTGTACATACCTGGTAGTTTGGGCTAACACTGTGATTCATGGTGAGGGCCCTGAGTCACACTGTATCAATCTGACCTTCGGAGAAGCTGCAGAGTGAAAACTAAAGTCAGCCATCAGGTGCTCCTTGCCTGTGTGATAAGCCACCACTAAAAATCCCACATACTGGGATGTGGAAAGGCTGCCCTGGCTGACATGGCTCTGCGTGTATTGTCACTCATTCTCGCTGGGAAAACTGGGTATATCCATATGGCTGTCCTGGGAGAGGACAGTGGAAAGCTGGGTGGTCTCTCCTGGGCTTTGTCTTGTGTGCTTTTTGTCTTTTCTGGTTCTAATCTGTATCCTTTGGCTGCCATGGTTACTGACTGCAGCCATGGTAACTTTTCTTAGTTCTTCGAGTTCTAGTGAGTCCCAGAAACTGAGGGGTGATCCAGCATCCACAACACAATCAGAAGCACTCAACTGCATTGAGGGGTCAACCCTACGACAGTCATGTGAATTAGGCACAGTTGTCCCCAGGACAAAAGAAGAAACTGAGGCACAGAAAGGTGAAGTAACTTACCTAGGAGTCTCTCTCTGTGAGTCACAAGAGCTTGCTCACTTTTGACCACCAGCCCACCCCAAAGCCTACCCCAAAGCAAGAAACTCAGAGCCATGGGCTGGTTCCCCGCTGCTGGAAGGTCTTTGGGGGTGGCCAAAGGTACGTCCCCTTAGAGTAATAATGATAAGAATGTGCTGGAGGAAGAGCAGGAAGCTGGTGAATGTCCCATCTTGGAGAGCTCAGGGGCACCTCTGTCCAGGATGGGTTATAATCTCCTCTGGAGACCAAGTGACAGTTTAATTGTCCTCTGAGATCAGACGAGATCGGGTGCGTTCAGAGTGGTATGGCCATAGATAGTCTAATTATCGTCTCCTGGTCTTGTATGCTATAGGCTTGTAAGCCTTATTTTTCTCTGTCTCTGTCTGTCTCTTTCTGCTGGAGACTGAACCCCAGGAAGCCTTATTCCCTATTAAGGGCTTTAAGTCACTAGCAACAGGGTATCCATTACACTACCTTTTAAAAGAGGACTCAACCTCCTGAACCCTCCAAACACACGTGGTTAGGCATTCAAACTAGATGGTTGATTCAGTAATGTAACAAGACTAGGCTTTGGGTCTATACCTCTCAGTCTCTCCCCCTTGTCCCCTACCTTCATAGCCATATGATGGCTTCAGGAGCTCTAAAATTGTGTCACTGCTCAAGCATTTCAAAACAGGAAGAGGGAGAATTTTCTTTGTAAACCTATTTTTTTTTTTAATCAAAAACTTTTCAGGAATTCTCCCAGTGGATTTTCTTTTGATATTTCTTGGGCCAGACCTGGGTAGCTTGCCCACCTTCAACCACTTATGAACAAAGAGGAAAGATTGCTACAACTCAGCTCCTGGGCCTGGATGCTGCTCTTACCCAATAATTGAACAAAAGTTCCATTAGTGAAGTTGGCTGTCAGGTGGTAATGACCCCTGCTGCTATTACCTCTGTCTTACCTTTCTCACTTCATTGATTCTGAGTGCCAAGCAGAAGAGTCCTCTGGAAGATGACAGGGCTGGGCCAAGATGTGCAGAGTGGGTGGCTATCATGTGGGTCTCTGTCTGTGAACAGCAGAAATGGGCTGGCCAGAAGTGCAGAGGAACACCAGTGCTGTGGTAAAGATCCATGCCCGCACTGGATCCACCCTTGTCTGCCTGATATGCAAATTTTACCCCGGAATCCAGAGGCTTGAGGTACTCCAAAGGATGCCAGGGAAACTTTAAATTAACACCTCAGTCCTTAAAATAGGCAGCTACCCACACGAGTTAGTCATCACCAACCAGGGCAACCAACCTGTCCCAGTTTAATTGGGACTGTCCTGGTTTTGAAATGGAAAGTCCTATGTGCCAGGAGTTGTCTTGATTGTTGGCAAACGAGGATGACTGATCATCTTTCATTCAACATAAAACACCTTGGTAAGATCCAGATGAGGCAATGGGTGAGTCAAGGGGCTCACAGAAGGGCAGGACAAGAAGCTAGCGAATTTGAAGGCCACGCCTTCTCTGAGAAACTTCTGGGGACAGCTGGATGGCTGATTAGTCCATGGCTCCCAGCAGAGACCCAGTCCTGCAAAATAGAGGAAATTCACGCCTGATTAATTCACGCCAGAAAAGACGACTTCTTGCAGCTTTGGAAGATGGAGTTCCTCGCTCCAACTCCTCTCCTCCCGGCTGTGAACAATACAGTTGAGCAGCCTGACTGCTCACTTTCTCTGAAATTCTAAGACAAATAGAAGACAAAATAACAGATGGTTTCCTCCTTGCCAGTAGCCATAGTTCTCAAAGGTTTCCTGTGAGCTGTGATGCGCTGTTGGCCCCGCCTCAGCACTCTCAGCAGTCAGAGGGTCGCTGGGACCTTGGATACGCGGCTCTGTCTTCTGAGACCACGCAGCCAGGGTTCCTCCCTGGGGCCCCCGGGGCCTGTGTCTGCGCAGGCTGGGACGCTTCAGTGAGCGGCATGACAGCTGAGTCACAGGGAAGACAGCACCAAGTGCTGGCTTGGGGAGGCAGCTAACCCCGGCTGTCAGTCTTATCTTTTCTACTTAGTTGATGCCCAAGGCCATAAGGGCCAGAGCTCTGGGGGAGAAGTATGGATGGACAGGGCAGTGCGGTGTGACTACAAGGTGAAGGTTGGATCTGAGGTGGGGTTCATTCTGCACACAGAAATTTGCCTCCTGAACTCACCCAAACCATTTAGAAATCCAGGGAGTGCTAAGAACAGAGGCAGAGTATCTTTTCCAGATATGAGGTGTCAATTAGGTGGTCCAGATTTACAGGTGTAGCTCCTGTTGGACACTTGGTAGCTCCTTCAGAGTCAGAGAGGAGAGGGTGAGAGAGGCATAGGATAGTTTTTCTCCTCCTGCTGCTGTCTACTTTAAAAGTGAATGTGCATAAGCGCCTGCCTGGCAAGTGCAAGGTTGTGAGTTCAATCCCAGTGCCAAAAAAAAAAAAAAAAAAAAAAAAAAAGTGAATGTGGGCTGGGGGGTTTAGCTCAGTGGCTTAAGCACTTGCCTGGTGAGCCTGAGGTCTTGAGTTCGATCCTCGGTACAAAAAAAAAAAGTGAATATGGCTCACAGTAAGGAGTAGGGGCTCCGGACATGTTTGTTGAATTTGATAGGAAGCAGCTGCATCTTCTGTGACTGCTGGTGTGAGTAGTGTTTATCAGTGCAGCCTTTGAGTCACTTACGGTTGTTTCACCAGAGAACAAATCTCTGCAGCAGCCAGATGATTCGAGTTAGAATTTTGACTCCGCAGCACCTTAAGTTTCTATTTAAGAGATGGCCCTTTACCTGGCTTTCCAATCCCTGTTACCTTGAGACTTGTGCTCTTTCATTTGCAAATTGAGATCAGTGGAGTCAACTTTCCAGGCTTGTTTAAGACTTGAGTTGAGGCATGTATATTATTAACAAAAGGAAAAGTATTAAATTCTAAGAGATTGCAGTCTTCTATTCCTAATCAATTATGCGGACCAGCTTTTTTGATGCAGAACTAAAGAGCGGGGTGGTGGTGAGGGATAAGAGTCTTGCTTCATAAATGACTGAGATTTATTAATGGGAAGGAAAAATAGCCATAACTAGAAGGGAACAGGGAGAAGGGGAAAAATAAGAATGAAAGATACAGGTGCTGAAAGAGAGGTTTCTTTTAGTGTGTGGTTAGAATGACCCCCGGGATGATACGGGAGGCATGAGCTGAGGCAATGTATTGGCAGTAGGAAATTGAGAACTGATTTAAGAGCTAAAATTAAAAAACCTCTAGAAGAAAATACAGCAGTAAATCTTAAGATTTAAAATGCAACAAACAACAACAAACAACAAAAGCAACAAACAACAACAATAGCAACAAAAAAGTAGATAAATTGAACTTCAAGATTCAAACGTGTGTTAGGCAATGATATCATTAAACCAATGAAAAGGCAACCACTGAGCAGGATAACATGTCTGCTAAGGGATGAATCATATGTCTGCTAAATATAGAAGGACTCTTTATAACTCAATAACTAAGATAAACAACTCGATTAAAAAGCTGGCAAAGGATCCAAAGAAACATTTCTTCCATGAAAATAGACAACCTATAAGGACACAAAATGATGATCAGTGTCTTTATGCTTAGGGAAATGCAAGTCAAAAACCACAACGTGATACTTTCACACCCACTAAGAAGGTTATAAGCAAAAAAGATAAACAATAACAAGCGTTGGCAAAGATGTGAGGAAATTGGAATCTTCAGTCATTGCCGATGACGACGTAAAATGGTTCGTGCGGCACTTCAGAAAACAGTGTGGCTGTTTAAACATAGTTACAGTGTGATACAGCAATTCCGCTCCTGGGTGTATACCCATGGGAAACGAAAACATAAAACCTTGTACACAAATGTTCGTGACAGCATTGTTTATAATCAGCTAAAAGTGGAAACAATTCAAGTGTCCATCAACTGACAAGTAGATAAAATTTGGTCTGTGCGTACAGCGAATATCTTGGGTAACAAAAGAAACAAAATATGGTTACATGCTACAACATGGATGGACCTCGGGAACATCATGCCAGGTGAGAGAAGCAAGATTTTAAAAGGCCGTATGTGTGGCCCTGAAGCAAGGCCAGCAGATCGCTGTAGCTGCTGGTTTCAAACAGGAGCCTGCAGAGAATTCTTTCTGTGGTCTGTTGGCCATTTCAGAACTTTGGAAATGGAATGGTCAATTCATCAGAAAGAAATAGCAGGTGAGTATGGCGGATTTTAGGGGGCCTGCAGGGGAAAGACCCTGGCACCTCGGGACCTGCACCGTGCGGCTGACTCAGGGTGCCAGGAGAACCAGGAACTCCTCCCCTCTCTGGGGGTCGGCTATGATCCTGCCTGCGTGTGGGCTGAGAATCAGACATCTCATGTTGTCCTATCCCCCGTCCCGTGTTACCCCTCCCACTCCCCCCTGCTTAGCAAGTGGGAGCCAGTGAGCTACACATCTTGTGAAAAGATTGGCTATGTTATTTAGTATGAGCTCCCCAAATGCAAAGATAAGGACAACCATTTGGAAGAAAACAAGAGACAATATGACAGATAGTAAAGATCTCTGGTTGTCTAGCTTTGAAATTTATGCTTTCTTATGTCCTGTTCTGTTGTGTTTAATTTTACTCCCTTTTAAAATAAAATAAAAAAAATTTAAACAAACAAAAATAAATAAAAGGCCATATGTTGTGTGAGCCCCTGCATTTGAAATGTCTGGAGCAGACATATCTATAGAGACAAATATTCCTAAATTATGTGCTTTAAGTAGCTGAGTCTGTGGTGTATTAATTATATTTTCATAAATCTGTTTAAAAATAAGACATAAGTTCAGATACATGATAGAAAAAGGAAATGGTGCTATGGTTTATCATACAGGAATTACCCAGATTTATACATGTAAGAGTGCCTGAGTCAGAGACTGGCACATGGCAGGTGTGTTATCAATGACCTTGATTGACCCCTACCATTTCCAAAAAGTCTCAGGTGCTTTAGAGTATGTATGTGACATTTTTTTGTTGTTGTTGTTTAACTGTGTGCTTGACGCCTCATCTTGGGGACATAAGAGATGGTACTACAGAGACAGACAGCCCCAGTCCTCTTTCTCAGCCTAGAAGAAATTTCTGATGGGGTAAAGTGGCAGCATTATGGCCAGGTGGTCAATGGTGCTGGTGACAACTGTCAGATGATGGGATGTCAGCCAAAGTATTCAGCTTTTCAAGTGTATTGTCTCGGGCGGGCTCGAGGCCTTCATTCTGAGTGAAGTGCCTTTGCTGAACTCTTGCCCATCTCTACGCCTCTCTTTGAATTCCTCTCCATAGCCTCAAAAGGTAGTGGAAAGACCAGTGGTCAATCTGGTATTTAAATTAATAGCAACTCGACTCTGGCTGACACAGGAATGTCTCCTTTACCCTTCATGACACTGTCCAATAGAACATTCTGTCATGACAAAAATGTCCTGTGTGTCTCTGCTGTCAATATGATCACCACCAGCCATGGGTGGTTATCGAGCACTTGAAACATAGCTAGTGGGATTTAGGAACTGAATTTGAACTTGTGTTTAATTCTAATTTGGCATATGTGGCTGGTGGCTACAGTCTCAGAGCCTTAATTTCCTGTGTCCTCTGAGAATGATGATGTTCCCTACTCTACAGGAACACTGGGTGAGTTAACAGACAGAATGCAGGTATAGTAGGATAATTAACTGGGATTTAAAATTACAGTTTGGTTTCCTAACCCAGGAAGATAGGCTGTATTCCCTACCTCGGGGATTCTTATTTGCTGGGCTTCAAACCAATATTAGCATAAACCTAGAAGGGAAACTTGACCTTTGTTCCTGGAAACCTAGATTGTGGTGGGGAGTTATGCTGGGTCGACCCTGAGGGGGAAATCAGTGATTTGTGCACAGGAGATGGAAGAAGGTGATCAATGGGAGAGGGTGGGTTGGGGCCCCAAATCTAGTTCCTGTGTGCTGGAAAGTTTCTTCTATCTATCCTTCTCTCTCTGTCTCTCTATCTTTCTGTCTCTTTCTGTCTTTTTGTCTCTGTCTCTGTCTCTCTCTCTCTGTCTGTCTCTTCTCTCACTGGAGTCACACTAGAAAGTTCAACAGCAGGATTTCTTTAAGATACTGCACAGCAACCAGCCTGCTGTCAATCAGGCCATTATCAAGCCTCAGCTCATGGGAGATGAGGATTATAACCGGGGTTCAGGTTCCCGGCCAGCTCAGCAATCAAGGGAAAGGTTACAGAGTCTGAAGATTGGTCAGAGCTTGGTAGTAGCAGCCTCTGAAACAGCACATTGGGGACAAGCAGTGTTTCTTGTGGTTCCCCCTCTTGGGGCAGCAAGGTGGGGAGTCTTCCCTGCACACAGTGACTTTCAGACTTCCATTCTCAAGAGAAAGCACCCCAGAAAAGCATGAGCAATCTGGGTGAGGTGGCTGGCTGAGACAAGGAAGGCAGGCCTCGTCCCCGAGACACAGAGACACTGGTGCCGATATCCTCAGCTTGTCTATCACCGTCCTGAATGATTATTGCTTCAGGAGGGGTATGGCCCCATTTCTGAGTTTGACAGTTCTGGAGAAGTCAAACATGTCTCCACTAAATAAGTTAGATCTCTCCAGGGCAGATCAATATTTAATGTGGGGCTTAAAAAGACTGACTCAGGAAATGAGTTTAAAAGTGGAGAATTTGCCTTAGGTAGCAATTTCTGAAATACAGTGGCATCAGGGGACAGATTATTCAAGCCCAAGCCAAGGATAATATGAAAACAGTGGAATAAACCAAATTCTGTTTCCTGTGCATTGGTGACTCCAAATCTCCCAGTTTTCTATGTGCCACTAATAGAGAGCCAGTGTCAAGTTGGAAGAACGCTTAGAGAGCGTCCTCTCCAGGGATAGCTAGGTCCTGTCTAACTGCCACAGCCCAGACCTGTGGCAGACATTACTAATCAATCCCACCACACTTTCCTTTGGAGATGGGTATAGATTCAATTCCAGGCAGCCACCATGTATTGTTGAGGATGGTACTTGGTGTGATGTTTATTTCTCATCCTCATTGAGTTTAGTGGCTGGTGTAGAACCAGTGTCCAGCTTTCTTGCCCCTAACATAGGCTTTTTTTGCACAGGCAAACATTAGAAGTTGAGGTTCTATCTGGGACCTTTTGCTGACATCTCCGTGAGCAATGTAGGACTTTTCCTGAGTGACATTTAATATTTTGTTCTAGAGATAAAATTGTAGCATTTTAGAGCTAGAAAGCAGCTTAGAGATCATCTAGATCTTTTCTCTCCATCATGGGGAAATTAAAAGTCAGAGAGGTCGAGAAGCATGCTTGGGGATTCATAACTGTCCTTTTCTCTATATGAATAATATGCATTACAAGCCAAGAGCTCTCATTTGGAGGCAGATAAGTCTCTCAGATTTTTTTCAACTTCTATTTTCTTGATAGAATCTTAGTAACTGACACTTGCAAAAGGTGTGTGTTTTAAGAAACATACATCTTTTTAAAATATATTTTGATGTTTATGATACACCTCCAGATTTATCTTTCTAATTATGTTTTGTTTTGTTGATGCAAAAAAGTGTTTCATGTTTCTCAAATCAATGGTAATTGGACGCTAGATCCTTATCAGGCTAGAAAGGCTTGCTAGTTTTGTGTGGAAATCTGTATTATTCAACTTTCCCTGTCGCTGAACAAAATACCCAACACTCACAATTTAAAGGAGGAGCAGTTTAATTTGGCTAATGGTTTTGGGGTTTCAGTCCATAGTTAGTTGGCTCCAATACAGAAATGACATGAAAGGGTGTGGTTGAGGAAGGGTGCTCATCTCATGGTGGCCTGGAAACAGAGAAAGGAGGAGCCAGGAGGGAGATATAGGTTACACCCCCAGTGACACACTTCCTACAACCAGGGCCCACTTCCTAACAGCCCATTTAGCATGAACTCATCAATGGATCCATCCACAGATGCATATGGCGCCACCCATGACTCAATCACCTTCCAAAAGCCTTACCTCTAAACACAATGAGACTTCTGGAGGACATCCTAGATCTGAACACAACAAAATCTTTTCAGTGATTTTTGTGTATGAACATAGGAGAAGAAAATGGTAGTTTCTAAAGCAGGAAAGAAATGTTCTCCTTCTAGGGTGGAAGGTAAGGTAAGTGGCTTTCTAGTCATACGTTTAAGAATTTCTGTGGCTTCTATTTCCTCATCTATAAGATCATGGCGATGGTACTTAGCCTCCCAATCTTACAGGCAGTTGTGAAGGTCAAATGAAATCATGTCTGTGAAAGAGTTTTGAAAAGTAGGCGATTTGGGAGACAGGCAAAGGGGATGGAGGAGGGAGGTCCTCAGGAGTGGGGTGCAGGGAGAGTGGGGGAGATGGATGGTGCCTTGGGCTGGAATGCTGGTGAGAATTCCTGTGCCCTCATTATGCTAGGCGCTCCTGTTAGATTTAAACCAGCCCATTTTATTGTTTGAGACACTGCGATATTTCAGAAATGGCAGCCCAAAGGAAGGCCACATTTTAAAAAGGTCTCTTTCCTGAATTTGCCACTGGGTGTTATTTTTATGTGACTGTTCTATTATACAACTTCAAAATATACATCATATTTATATTGCCTCTGCCAAGCATATATTTTTATTTTATTGCTTACCATGTGGGTGACATTTGGTTATTGAATGTCTGGAGAATTGGACCCAGTTGTTGCTGCTGTTGTTGTTGTTGGTGTGTGTGTGTGTGTGTGTGTGTGTGTGTGTGTGTTTTATTCTTCCTTTCCTAAGTGCTTGCTCTGATGTATTAATCTTTACAAAAAAGAATGAGACAGGGACACATAAGCATTCACACTCACACACACACTAATCACATTGCCATTTTATCTCACTTTGTGGGTGTGTGGCTACATTTATAAGAGCCGACAGATCTGAAATAGGTGGTCTGAACTGATTCAGGTGGGGAGCAATGAAGCCAGCAGCCTCCTGGGGAATCAGTTCTGGGAGGGAGGGAGAGAGCCTTTTGTCTTCTGTTTGTGAAGGACACACCAGGTGAGAAGCAAGGAGGAAACCATTGTAAGTCTGCAGTGGAAGAGACCCTGGGGATATATTTATATGTCTGTAAAAATATAGACATATGTTTTATAGATATTTTATATCTTATATGTCCATATATCCATATAGCATCTCGCATAATTCTTGATCCTGGCTTCAATAAATGGTTATGGATTAAGGAACAAAAGGATAGTTATATAAGCCATATATTGAGGTTGCACTAGGCAGGATACTTCACACGCATTTTCTGTAAACCTCCAGCAGCCCCACAAAGAAACTTTATTACATCCATTTTAAAAATAAAAGAAATTGAGTTCCTCAAAGAGTTAAAAATAGGACTGTTACAGAACCAAGCAGTTCTAATCTTTATTGGAAGAGTAAATATGTAAAGGAATTCAAAACATCTATTCATATATTTGTAGAAGAGTGTTATTACAACTGTGTTCACAATAGTCAAAAGGTGGAAATCCCAAACGTCCATGAACAGATGAATGAATGAACACACTGTGGCACACGCACACACTGGAATATTATTCACCCATGAAAGGAATGGAATGCAGGTATATGCTTCAACTTTGATGAAACTTGGAAACATTAAATCAAAGAAGCCAGACACAAAAGGTCACTGATTCTGTTTATAGGAATTATCTAGAACCAGTTAAATCCAAAAAGACAGAAAGCAGGTTGGTGGTTGCTTGCCAGGTGCTGGTAGGTGGCAGGGGAGGTGGGATCAAGTGCTTAGTGATGCGGGGTTCTTTCAGAGTGTTTTGGAACTGGGTCTGGCTGGTGACTGTGTAAAACTGTGGAGGTACCAGGTCCACTGAATCGTTCACTTTAAAATGAACAGTTAATTTTATGTTACATGAATTGCACCTCAATGTAAAGAAGAAAGGAAATGGATCTCAGAGGAGGAGACGATTGATTGGATGGAGTCCAAATTACTCACCTTCCCGTGTCCTTGTTACTGGCCCTGGACCATACAGGCCTCTTCCATGCTGACTTTAGGCTCGACCAAATGATCCGTAGGCCAGTGAACAGCAGCTGACCTCACAGAAGCACAGGGCTAAACCCCGAGTGTTCCCATCACTCTCTTGGACTTTAACACCACCACCAGAATGAACCTGGGCTGGCTTCTGCAGGATGAGAGACTGTGTGAGCTGAGCCAGGGGTTCCCGACTAAGGCCATTCCAGACCACTCAAGCCCCTGCCAGACTGGCAGCTGACTGTAGACGTAGGAGGGAGTCCAGCCAAGATCATCCAAGCCTGGCTCAGATCAGCGCAACCACACAGGGCCAGGTAAACTCAGGAGAATGACAACCGATTGTTCTTGTTAGTGATGGGTTGGGGATGTAGCTAAGTGGCAAAGTATTTGCCTAGCATGTGCCAGGTTCCGTGCCCAGCACCACAAAAACTACCAACTTTAGCAGGACTTGTTTTGTCATAACAAGTACCTGAAGCAGAGAGGTTGGATTACGTGCCTGAAGTCATACACCTAGTAAGAAAAGGTTGAACTGGTTCTGAAGTTTGGTTCTAGAGTCATTGTTCTATGAAGTCGTCACTTGCATTTTGCAAGGGACAAAAATGAGGCTCAAAAGGCTGGAGGTGGAAAAGAGAACCGTGTGTGTGTGTGTGTGTGTCCTTGTCTGTCTTTGGTAATGAAGAAATGTCACTTGCAAACCCTCTCAGCCTTCCCCCCAGCCCCTAACCCAATGTCATGGGAAGGTACTGAAATCCTGGCCTTGGTTTCCTATTCATAGTTCAAGGATCCCTCTGCAGCTTATGTCGGCTTTGGGCAGGGCTGCTGTTTCCTGCTGTACAGCCGTGGGCACTGGCACTCACCGGCAGAAAGGTAAGAAGGACAACTGGTCAACACGCTGCTCCTCCTCTCCTAACGCTGTGCCCAGGCATCAGCATGGCTCTTTAGGAAAATTTAAGCTTACAAAGCAGAGTTGCTAGGATAATTTTTGCCTTAACGGCTGGGGAAACAGAATCTTGGGAAGAACATGTAAGTCATATAGGCCCCAAGGTTTAGTGCAGCAGAACCCCGAATTATTAGTGTGGGGCTACCCTAGATATCCCTACCACACAAAGAGAATCTTGAATTTGCCATCCCCCCTCTCCCCGCATGAAAAATAGTTCTTTCTTGTGGGAAGAAAAGCCAAAGTGCTGGGTTGGGACTAGTTAGGGATGGGAGAGGGGAGAAATCCATGGACAGGAGGGCAACGAAGAGCTTTTTAGGGGACCAAAAATTATTATCACCCCAGCTGCAGGGTCAGAAGGAAGTAGACAACCTGGGCATCCTGGCCCATGGCTATAATCCCAGCATTTGAGAAGCTGAGCCAGGAAGATCAAAAGTTTGAAACCAGATCTGCCTCAAAAAACCAAACCAAACGAGTAAACAGAAGGAAGCAAGAGAATGGGTGGGGTTTTTTAAGTGCTGTAGGATTCGCTCATCTGAACGTCATTCAATGGTGTTGAGCAGAGAGAGCAAGGAACACGGTAGTGTTCTGCGCTTCAGACTTCAGAAAAGTTATGTCAGGTCTGGGGCAGAGCTCACTGTGAGCTGGAGGTGACAAGTGGGAGCTACACCTTCAGCTCCTGTTCGGCCACCAACCTGGCACTTGGGTGTAATTGAAGCCTGCCATGGGCCTGGCCCGTTCCCAGAGCTCTGTCCTCTTCTTGTTGGACTTCCCAAAGCTGAGATCTGAGATCACAGAGAAACACTGGCGGTCTGGCTGTACCTTGGTGACAGGGACTGAGCCTGAGTTTCTGTTCCTGTGGTGGCTTCTTTGTCACCCTCAGGATGGGACACCAGGTCTCAGTCTGAGTCTCACCTTCACAGGCAAAGACTCACCCAGAAACCAGGCTGAACAGAGAAGCTGGAGTGGGTGCAGGAAGAGACTCTCTTTCCCTCTCTCAGCCCACACCCAACGCCACACAAATGCGTCTACTGAGAGCATCCACACCTCACACCACACCACGTGTAATTTCATCCCATTTATTACGTCACTGGCCACAAATATGCCATGTGCTGTATGCATACTACAAATCATACCCCACAGCACATGCATACCACACAATACCTATCACGTCACACACAGACCCTCCACACTGCACACCCATGCTTCAACACCACACACACAAGTTACCCCATATGTGTATCACTCGGGAGCACACGTGTCACCTCGTATACATCACACCCCATGCATACACTTTACACATCCTCTGCCCCATGCTCCATCCCCATGTATCTATTCCATGCCTCATAGCACTTATCACATCTACTTTCTGTCCCCTCCCCCAGGATCCTTCTGACTTTATCCAGGGCAGGGACTAAAGGCATCTTTCTGGTCATCTTCATGGTGCAAAGCCCCAGCAGGAAAGAGGGACAAGTGGGGATAAATGACTACATTTGTATGCTTTGGGCATCCGACCAGCATTTTATGAGCTGGTAGATTTTGGGAAATTTTATTTAAGTCAGGTGATCCTTTTATCCTACCTCAAAAATAAGCCACACACGTTGCCTTGGAGGGCTCACCACGTGGTGGGGGTGACAACAGGTAAACAGATGATACTGAAGCTCTTCCAGAGCTCTGGGAGCCCTGGGTTCACCACCACAACCATCTACCTGGGAGACTTTGTAGAAACCCTGAGGTCACAGAGTGACCTGTGTCTGCTGTGGGACCAGCAAACCAATGCAGAGGCTGGCATGAAAAGCTAGAGTGTCTTAGTCACTTTCTTTGCCACTGACACACAACGGCTGATGCCCACAGTTTAAAGGAGACGTTTATTTTGGTTTACGTTTTCAGAAGTTTCAGTCCATAGTTAGCATGGTGGAAGGGCTTGGTGCAGAGGAAAGCTGCTCAGTCATGGCAGCCAGGAAGCACAGAGCATGAAGGGAAGTGCCAAGGAGGTCACACCAGTGACTCTCCTCTAACCAGGTCCCACTCTTCACAGCACACTCGTTGCTAAACTCCCCCATGATCTGATCGTCTTCCCAAAAACCCTGCCCCTGAGCACCTGAGGCTTTTGGGAGACATTCTTGATCTAACACTGAGAATACAGATCCCTCTGATCAGAAGGTATACGATCATGGAAGCTGACATGGGAGGGGCAAGATGAGGATGGAGAGGTGATCACCATGACAGGTGAGGACTAGGTGAGGGTGTGGGTCTTGGTCTTGGCATCCACTAGTGCTGGGACCTTGGGTTTTTACTTAAGCTCCCTGGACTTCAGTTTTTACCTGGAAAGGGCAATGGTCTTTGCAGTTCGAGGTGGTGCTGAGGATTAAGTGTAAATGAAGCGATCCATGCGGTCAGTTTGCAGTGAGCACTTCAGGAACTGTAGCCACTACTATTATTATTGTAATTATCAGTCTTTTCTTCTGAGTTTGGTGCCCCAGGTGATGGGAAGAATGACCTTCAGGGCTTAGCAAAGGGACTGACCTTGGGGAGGACAGAGATGCCCCCAGGAAGGCAATTATGGAGATGGGAGGAATAGGAGACACAAAAAAAGTAGAATTGGAGTTGGCTGTTGGACAGGTATTCTCAGTCTTGGCTGCCCGTTAGAACCATCAAGGGAGCTTTAGGAAATACCTGTGTCCAGGCCTCACCCCAGGACCCATTAGGTCAGGGAGACCCAGGCATTGGTATTGAGAACAGCCCTGTTGGTTGTGATATTCACCAGGGAAGATCACTGGGGACAAATGTTAGCTGAAGCGGCTGCTTCTCATCAATCCATAGTGGGCACATACTTTTTGGGTCTAACTTTTGACAGTGCCTTGTCCACATATTCTTCTCCTGGATCTAAAGGGATTCCTTCCCAGGACACCCTCTGTCCTCAGGGGAGGAGGAATCTTGGCAACTGGACCAATGGGTGATGGGCTGGAGACAGATGAGCCACATGGACTCAGTCTCCTGGGCCTGAGCACCTGGGACAGGACCACATGACAGTTCCAGCTTTGGGGCCCTCTGGGGGCACACGACTGGCAAAGGCACCTGCATCGAGGGGAGGAGGACCACTGAGAATGGACCAGTGGGAGTCACAGGCACTGTTCACTGTGCTGCCCATAGTCTTGGAAGCCATCTGAGTGCCATAGCCCTGACCTTGCCTGCCACCCCGAGCCCCAGCCTCACTTTCTGCCAGTCCTGACCTCACCGTCTAAGTTAATCAGCCGCTCCCCTCAACCCTGGAGGCACACCGTGCCACCGCAGCCACACGCTGCTTCCTCTGGGGTTACCTCCTTTGTCTCCTCCTCAGGTCACACCCCTGCTTCTGGGTGCAGCTCTTGAAGAAACCTTCCCGAGCCACACCACCTCCCTGGCAGCACCCCTATGCTGCCATAGCACCTTTGCTCATGGTTCCTCAACCTTCTGAATACCCCAGTGCAACCGCCTCTCTGCAGTCACCTGCAGTCTTCAGACACAAGTGCTTCGGCAGGAGCTTCTGGTCTACCCTTAGCCCTAGACCTGGGACACTGCACCTGGGACCCTGGAGGTGCTCAGGTGAGTTTGTGCACAGGCGAGTGAGAGCTGGAGAGCAGACAGTGCTTCCCAGAGTGCTTGCCTGTCACTTCCCAGACTTGGTCAGTGGGGATAGCTGGGGCACCAGCATGTGCGTCTGGGACTGCGGAGAGCTGCCAGTCTTGGTTGGCTGGATGTGAGAACCTGAACATGAGGCTCAGGACAAGATGACAGAGAGGACAAACTGTCAGAGGCCTCAGTTTCTCTGCTGGAGGATGAGGTTGATTTAGTCTATGATGGCGAAGCTTTTAGAGCTCTCAATGATACAAATAGCCTGCTGTGGCGTGTATGCTATGGGGTTGCCGCCACTGATCTAGTCACTTGGTCTGACAGGGGGACTGTATCCCTTCCCTTACTATTCAAGTGGCCAAGCCACTGCTCCTGGGAGAGTTGGCCCTGGTTCTGCCGACTGTCATTGTATGCTTCTATTGAAAAAGAGGGTGAGAACTGTCCCGGGGGATAAGCACAGCCCCCTTGACACAGGGTCATGGTGTCTTGCTCAGGATCCCAGCTTGACCTCCATAGCAAGTCACACAGGAGCACCCCATCCCCACACCGATGGGGGATAGGTGAAGGCCTAAGGCTATCTTCACCTACTCCACTCTCCACATTTTAGAGCCATTGTTCCTTGGGCTGGAGTCCTTGGGCTCCTTGGGCTGCTCAGCAACAGACCGAGCTGTGCTCTTTCTTGACCTCTGATCTGAGGGTAGAGAGCAGTCCAGGTCCTCAGCCCAGGGAGAATTGAAGCAGAATGGATTCAACTCCAACGTCTCCACTGCCCTGCTGCAAGGCTGGTGATACGTGTGTAATGGGCCCCATCCCTGCCCCAAGACCTTAGGCTCAGGAGATGCGACTTCCTCATCATGCTGACTGCTCCAACTCCCACTCCCAAACTCCAGCATTCCTGAGTGCTCCTCAAAGCACTCTTGCTGTGCAACAAAGAACCTGCATGTCCTTGGGTCCAGCCAAACCTGGGATGGCAGAGACAGGTGGCAGCCCTCCTCCTGCCTCAAAGAAGAACAATCAAGCCATCAGCTTGATTTTTTTTTTTTTTTATCAATTCCTATGACAAATGGGTCTGTGAAAGAGAGCAGCTTGTCTGGGGCATTCTGTACTTCAATGAGGATGACAGAAGGCGCTGGATTCATAAAACTCTAATGCACTACTCGAGCATATTTCCCAGTAACCAGATCCTGTAGTCAGGGGGCTGTTGGGGCCTCCCTGCTATGAAAGGGGGCACCTCAGCCTTCTTCCCAGCACAGATGGACCTGCTCTCTGGCTTCCCCTGAGACCGGGTTGTGTGTTTGGCTGATCACAGAGACTCCTGGGAAGGACCATGAACAGGTAGGAGTGGCTGCTACTGGAATATGGGGGCTTTGGTGTTAGCCAGCCTTCACCCTGGGATTTGCAGGACCCGGCTGGCCTTCTCCTCACGTTCCTTGCTTGTGGATTTGTAGTTGGCAAATACAAATTTGTAGTTGGCAGCTACAACCCTTTGCCTCTGGACGGTGAGGAATACACAAGATGAGGAACAGAAACCTGGATGCAATGAGGGCGCGAAGTGGACACTGGTGAATGCACTTGGGGCCCTCGCACGGTGCAAGCCTTCCTGTGGACAGGAGTGAGGGAGAATGAAAGCGGTCACTCTGTCCCAGCAAGTAGAGAGCTGAACGAATGGAAAGCAATTCTTCGACTTGGCGCAGAACTGAGGTCACAGGCAAGCTGTGACCCTTGGAGATGTACAGACAGGCAGGCAGATCCTGGGAGTTGCTACCTATTTGAAAGACACTGCAAGTGCCAATTTTGGGGTCACAAATATGAACTGGCAACTGGGGGACCAAGGCATGGAGGACCCACAACAATCTGCGTCTCACAGTGAGCAGCAGAGAAAAAGCCCCCAGGGCTGCTGGTAGGGAGGAGGAGAAAGGGAAACATTTGAAGTGTCCAGAGCCTCTGTGGCCACTGAGGGCTGCCCTCAGGAGAAACTAGTTAACCGCAGCCTGTCCTGCTGGCTTTCTCAGGGGAATGGGGAACCCCAGCACCAGCTCCTTTGGCTTCCAGTCCCTCAAGCTGCACATAAGAGGCTCTTGGGCGGCTTCCAGTCCAGATCTGTGTACTCAGTCATAGGCTGAGCTCAGTCACAGGGTCACAGGATGCCGCCCGTGTTTCACCTCCTGCCATATCCCTTATGGTCCTGCACACACGAACTCTGGCCATGTACTGCTGTCCCTACCCCATGATCTCAAAGGAAGACAGTCACCTGCATTGTACAGATGAGGAAACAGGCTGCCAGGGAAGAGGGGACCTACTGCAAGCCCATAAGTAGCAAAGCAAGAAACAGGTCCTGGGTCAACTCTTCTCGGTCCTGGTCAAGGCCCAGTAAGGACTCCTGCCTTTGCCCATGAGAACATACTCGCTTCCATACAGGCAGAAACCTTGGCCACCCAGGAACCCACTGCCACCTAGTCCTGCCTGGCTCTGGAACCTGGCAGCAGTGACTGGAGGTTGGGGGTTTGGGTCCTTGGCTAAGGATGGGTCTGTAGGCCTGGTGTTGGTGTCCATTCTAAACATCCCACCCAGGACCTGGGGCCGAGGGTATGAAGATGGCCAGTGAGAGCTCCAGGCCTCAGGATGAGCTGTCTGGAGCCAGCCAGAGCCTCGGCTCCCCTCCCTGTTACCAGCACCAAGCTGGCCAGCCCAGGGCAGATGCAAGGACATCTCTCCCCAGGCCCCTCATCTCACAGATGACCCCGCTGGAGCTCAAGGGTAGTGTCTCAGGTGTGAGGGGCGCCCTGTGCTGGAAGCTTCCAGAAACACTCTGTGCTTCTTAACAGAGGTGAATGCACAGAACTCTGGGTCTTCTGTCTCCTTACATGGGCCAAGGAGAAGATGAGAGGAAAGGCCTTGAGGGCACAGGTCTGACACTGGGTCCTGTGGGCTCAAGTCTCAGTTTCAGCTTCATGAGCTTGAACAAGCTTGCTAGTCTTGGTTTTTCCTTGTGAATAGTGGGAATACTAATTATAACCAATTTGGCCTCTGCCCTGAGGATTATTTGGGATGATTTTACACAGGCCTTTGCTCTTGGCAGAAAGTGGAGATAAATTTAGTGTTACTGTAAATGTTCCCTTCTAGGGATTTTTAAAGTGACAGCAAGGAGTCCACAGTAACACAATGCTCATAGCTCTATCTGTTTCACTGACTCTCTGCTGAGTGATCTTGAACGGGTCCCTGCCTGGTAGGATTGATCAGTGGCATCTAGCAGAGGCCGCCTGTCCCATAGCAGGTGAGAGCACCCTGGCGGGGCCTGCAGAGAGCAGGGGGTAGGCTGAGCCCTTGGGAGGCACCACCCTGCCACAGTCCAGGATATTATGGTTCGTGGGTTTGAAATTTCCTGACAGACAGGATGAGCCATCTGAGGCGAGAGTTTCATTTCCTCTGCTGTCCGGCTCGGCATCTCCCGGGGAAGGTATGTGAGTGACAAGCTATAATTAAAGCCTCAGTGTACGTCCTCGTCGGGGAAGGACGGTCTCACGGTCAAGCACGCTGGTGAGGACATGCCTGTTGCTCTGAGAGTCGGTAGGAGTCTGCTTCCTGTCTGCTGGAGCAGGTGTCCTGTCCTAGTGACCTTTGCTGACCTGACAGGGCTTCCCACACTCTCAGGTTTTGGCCCCAAAAGCCCACCCTGTGGACCCACTCCAGGGTCCTGCAGAAATCTTTGTGCTGAGGGTGCTGGGGGCCACATGCCTGGGGACAGTGCACAGGGGTGGCTGATTACCCTGGAAGCTCAGGCAAATTGCCATAGGGATAGGATGGCTTTTTGGTTTCAGCCTGAAGCGGGGGGGCACTAGGCAAAGCAATCTGTCCCCCTCCCTGCAGCAGAAGAGCTTTACAAGCTAAGTTCATCTACCGTCCCAGGTGTATCTGGCCCATGAGATTGTTGGGGCCCAGTCCCTTCCCCTCGGTAGTGTTCCCTTCCCTCTGGAACCTTACTCTTCCGTTTGTTCAGCAAATATTTATCAGGGACTTATGTTAGCACCAGAGATGGTGAACAAGATAGATGTGTGCCCTATTCTTAGAGGAGAGACAGGGACAGCTCTGGACCACATGCAAATCTGCTCCCGGGCCTCCTGGAGAAGGGCACAGGGCAGGGTGGACTCCCCAGCCACAGAATCCAAATCCTCTACCGCCCTCCACAGACCCTCCCCCAGCCTTCACTTTAGGACACACTGTCCGAGGCCAGTGGGCCCTGTGCTCTCCCTCCCAGGTCGTCCTGACCCCTGACCTGGTTCCACCAGGCACGTTCTCTCCAGCTATGCCTTGGCACCGGTCCTACTTTTCACAGGGGTCAGGAGGTGTCTGGTGAGGAGGGAGATGGTCTCCCTGGCCACTCTGCCTAATTCTACCCACAAGCACGTCCCTTTCTTGCACATTTGTCTTTTTGTCGCTGCTGTTGTTCTGTTTTGTTTGCATGTACAAATTTCCTTGTGCTTTTTCATGCACTGGTGGAGTCCTCATAAAATCATCAGTCCCCAAAGAACAAAGATGGTTCCTTCCTTACGAGTCCCTTCCTGAATGAGTACGCTGGATGGGAGTTTATGTGGTCCCCAGGCACATTCAAAGACAGTGACTCTTGCAAGTGCACCCCTGCCCCCTCTTATCCACGAGCTCCTAGTTGGCCAATGGGGAAACGTGGAGGGAGGGAAGGAGAAATTCGTTAGAGTATTGGTCAGTCCAGCTCCCTTCCTGAGGGACTGTGATTGGCAATAGCTGGGTCACCTTAACTGTCAGGCAGCCCCTTGTCTGTGAATTCCACCGGCCTTGGACTCTTGCGGTGTGTGCTCCCGAAGCACACACCCACATTGCCCATGGTGGCCAACCTCAGGGCATTCATTTGCTGCTATGACAAAGTACAGCCATACGGTGGCTTAGAACAGTTCTGGAGCCATAGTTTCTTCATGTCTGAAGTGGAAGTGATGTTCAGTCCTGCCCTGCCTACTTTGCCACATAGCTGAAGTCTAAAGTCATGGTGCCAGAGGGCCACTCTCAAGCCTGGTGGTGGGGAGGATCCCCAGCCTCTGGGGATGTGCTGGCCGTCCTTGCCGTGGCTTGCTGTTCCTTGGTGGTCCTCACTTGTGGTGGCAGCCTGACTTCTTGGGCACCATCACTACACGCCATTCTGCCCCTGTGAGTTGGTCTCCTCATCTCTTCTCTTCTTATAAGGATACTGGTCACACTGAATTAAGGCCCACTCTCCTCTCCTGTGACCTCGTCTTAACTAATTATACTGGCACAATTCTACTTCCAAAGAAAGTCACATTGTGAGATGTTGGGGGTTAGGATTAGAGCATACTTTGGGGGACACAATTCACACCTGTTCTACCTACTTCACTGCTTGCTGGAAGCCCTTAGCAATGGCTGGTTAGCATCACTGCTGTGGTACAAGGGGCCATTGGAAGGGCTGCATCTACCTCACTCTCTTTGACCTGTGAGACTCTGGCACCGCATGTGTATACGCTCAATACATAATTATTCCTCCTCTTCCTCCTCTGCACTATCTCCTCCACGTTTGCCTCATTTTCTTATTCTTTTTCTCTTCCTCTACTTCCTCACTTCCTCTTTCGCCTCCTCCCTTTCCTCCTCCCCCTTCCCCTTGTTCTTTTAGTAGAACTGGGGAACCCAGGGCCTTACACATGCCACACTCTGATCCTTTATCAACATTTTTTGAGACAAGGTTGGCCTCAAACATTTTTTGAGACTAGGCTGGCTTCAAACTCATGATCCTCCTGCCTCAGCCTCCCCAGTAGCTGGGATTACAGTACCAGAAGGGCTTTCAGTAAATAATTCTTCATGCTGCTGCTAATGACTGTGTCTGGTTTGTGCTGGTTTAGTCCCAAGAGGCTGGACACAGAGCTGCTCCCCAGAATACAATTCACCCGGGGCCAGTTTCTTAAGGTCCTCCTTCTGACCTTAAGAGGTCAGAAGGTCAGAGTTCAGCCTGACCTTCTGCTGAACTCTGATGTCACAGGATCCTCTATCACTGGTCCTGGGAGAAGCCAGCATACCCCTGAGTGAAGCCCTTACTTTTAGTGCGACAGCTATTTTATCTGGGCTGCAAGGAAACAGAGATATTTTAAGATGAGCGTGTCAGCTAGGGTCAGCTCCCTCGCAGCTATTGCTCATGCTGTCAGGAGGAGAGAGGTTTCAGCTGTCCGGCGGGAGCCCATCAATCACTCCCGACAGCCCTTAATCAGACAAAGGAGCCCTCACCATGGAGGTGCAGAGAGGGAGAGACTGTATTATTGTTCACACTCAACAAATAATTTCGGACAGGAGTTTTAAGTCCATAAATAAGGTCCCTTATACCTCCCAAGCATTTAGATCTCTAAGGTAGCTGGCATCCTTCTTCTCTGGTTTGAATATCCCAGCCTTTCTTCTGCCACATCTCTCTCCTTTCTTCCCAAAGATATTATTATTTGTTCATTTATTCATTCAACAAACATTTGTGGGCCCTTTCAATGTACCAGGCCTCTGTCAGGCGCTAGGAGCAGTGTCTTGAGGAGTTCATGGTCTTACAGAGAGGACAGGTTCATCAGCAAACAATCCAAGCGAGTGTCACAGGCAAGTGCAGGAGCTGAGGTCGAGGCAGTGCTGAGGATCCAGGAGTGCTTGTCTATCCCCAGGCAGGTGGGGAGCAAAGGCTTCCGGCTCAGCTAGGAAGTCTGAGGACTTCAGCAGGCGGGAGTGAGGGAGGACATTCTGGAGGAGACACAGAGTGCAAAGTTCCAGGGGTGGGGACAGCTGGCGGGAATTCCCAGTGCTTAGCAGGCGGCTGCTGGGAAGGCAGGCGGGGCTGGACGGGGAAGAGCTGTGAGCTTGGAAGAGTCCGAGCTCTACAGGGGCAAGTGGCTCGCCAGCCAGCTCCTTGGTCTCCCCTGCACCCGGGACGGTGTCTGGACAGTCCGTGTGTGGCCGCTGAGTATAAGCGGGGCAAACGTTTGGCAGGGAGGCTGACTCAG
The DNA here is from genome assembly GCA_004027295.1 of Dolichotis patagonum. Taxonomy (NCBI): domain Eukaryota; kingdom Metazoa; phylum Chordata; class Mammalia; order Rodentia; family Caviidae; genus Dolichotis; species Dolichotis patagonum. The sequence goes on along the minus strand of PVJX010014455.1, from coordinate 4,138 downwards.
TGAGCCTGTATCCCTCACCTGTCCTGGGGTGGGGGAGACCTCCGAGACTCCAGTCAGCCATCAGTAAATTCACTTTTCTCCAGCTGCTCTTCACAACTTTACTTAATCTATTTCCTAGTCAGTCCTTCTCCAACTGGATGTTCTGAGTCAGGAGTTGGCACACCACAGACAGAAGCCAAGTCTGGCCCGCCATCTGCTTTGTAATTTTTTTTTTTTTTTGAGTCAGGAGTCTTGCTAGATTGGGTAGTCTGGCCTTAAATGCTTCTTTCCATGATCCTCCTGCCTCAGCCTCCTGAGCAGGTGAGACTACAGATCAGGTGCACCTCACTGTGCCTGACTGATAATCAGTCTTTGGTGGGAACTCAGCCATGGCCATCTGTTCACATTTTGTCTGTGGGTGCTTTTGTTCTTCGAGGCAGAACTGATACTGTAGTTACAACAGAAACCATGTGGCCTGTGAAGCTGAAAATATTTATTATCTGTTCCTTTATTTAAAAAGTTTGCCAACACTTGTGCTAAGTTTTTGGACCTAGCCCCTTGCACATAGCCAATGTGTAATATAAGCTATGATTAAAAATACAGTGACTTTTACTTAAAATTTTTTATTAAAGTAAGATACTTTACTATTAATCCCCCCCGCCAAATCCTTCCTTTTGCTTAAACTTATCCCATCATTCTCTCCACTTTCTGGAGCGCCCGTGGTTCTGGAAGCCCTCTTTTGCGGGTATCTTTAGTTTTGTAGTCCCCCTCCATGTCCTGAATCCATTCAAAACATTTACCTTTTGTGGTCATTCTGATCCTCAGGAAGAGCCGGAAGGTGCATGGCTCCAGATCCAGAGAATGAATAGGTGAATGGGGACGTCCCATGTCTGTACGAACCTGCCTTTCATAAATGGCGTGCAGTGGTGGCATTCAGCATATTTTTTTTTATTACACCTCATACGTAGTTGTTGAACGAATGAATGAAGAAGCCAGTGAATAACTAGCTTAATGAATAAATGGCACTCAAGTGTCACCTCTCATGTCTCCGTCTTCTGGCTCATATCTTGCCCTGTGTGTATTTTCATCTCTCACACCTGGGAATAGCACTGCCTAATGACCTTTCAAAGAGATACAGCAGAGGGCAGGGCAGGTCACTGCCACCCCACCCTCACCCATGTGCACGGTAGGCAGGAGACCCCAGGGCAGTCCTGTGGCAGCAGGAGAGGCTGCAATCTCAGGCAGGACTCTTGAGTTTGTTACATGTGACCAAAACGCTATCGAACATCTTAGGAAAATGGGGGTGCAGTTGAATCACTGCAGAAGTGGAGGGGAGTTTCCAGCTCTGAGGAAAGGTAGGCAACTGGGGAAATCTGGGGACCAGAGCGGGTGAGGCCACAAAGCCCTTTTTCTGCATTTGTCTCTTCCTCTCTGCTCTTGACTCTACTTTGTGTCACTCTCTCCTTTGGTAGACTGGTTTGCTCCATGTAGCAGGGAGTGTGGTTACCTCCAGGCCTAGATTTGTTCTCTCCTGTTTTGTAATCCAAGAGGTCAGGGTTCCCCCTCATAAAATTTATTCTTTTTTTAAATTTTTTATTTTAAAGAGAATAAAACAAAAGAGGGGAGTACAGAGCAGATCAGAACAGGACAACATAGGCAACACAGTACTTTACATTAAGACAACCGGACATTAACAGTAGTTATCACCATATCACTTGCTCTGCTATAGTTGAGCATAGTTTCAAATACAACAATATCAAACATAACAAAATAGTATAAAGCCATGCATAGAGTGAAAGAATTACAGGGCTTTCTAAACCGAATAACAGAAAATGATCAGTGGGTATTATAATATCTAATTTTCGATAGAAAAATTTTCTTTAAACTATCACACATATTCAAATCCCAATAAGACACAATGTGATAGAACCAATGGTAGTAGAACAATAGAAGCATGGTAGGACTTCTAAGAAGGATGATATTAAATCAGCAATAGCTGTCATAATGTTTTGTTTTCTTCAAAACAGCTATTCATATCATCACACATGATATAGTCAAACAAAACAGAATAAAACCATTCCAACTGATGATTGAAAATAAAATTTATTCTTAAGTCTTGGAAGGACTCTCACTGGTCAGATATGGGCCATGTGTATCCATTCCTGAGCCAATCCCTGTGGCAAGAGGCCTGAGAACTTTGATTGGCCCAGCCTGGATCACATGGTCACTCTTCATCTATGGTGAGTGTAACGTCAAAATAAGAGGGGCTGGGGGTTTAGCTCAGCTGCATAAGTGCCTGCTTGGCAAGTGTGAGATCATGAGTTGGATCTCTGGTACTAAAAACAAACAAACAAACAAAAGTAAATAGAAAATAAGAGGGGTTGGTTCAAGCAAGCTGGGAGCAAAACAAATGTCCATTGGCCCCAGCAGTTACTCAGAGACCTGCCTGCCCATGGGCTTGGACTGCCAAGAAGAGGAAGGATCTCAGAGACCACCAAAAGCCTTCCTGCCACATTGAGCTTGGGGTCAACCTCATACCACTGCTGAGTCTAGAATCTAGAGGTGTAATTGCTTAAATTTCTCCTCCTTTTGGTTAGGATTGGCCTGGGAAACAGTTAAGTCGGAGCCCATGATGAAAGATGAAAGACGAAAGGACTAATGGCCCAGTCCTGTGTGCATGTGCATGTGTGAGTGTTTTTCAACATAATCCTGCCAGGATTGGTAGAGGGGTTCACTTGACCTTGAGTATTAATCAGGATGCTTATTGGTAGAATATGACAGAAACCACAAATGGAAGGGGCTTGAACAATCTGAAAAATGGGTTATCTCCCAAGGAAAAGCCCTGATGTGGAGTGGTCTTGGTTAGTTCAGTGTCTCTCCACCCTATGTCCTCTGCATTGGGCTGGTCATCTAATACAAATTCCTCAAGGTGCTCAAATGGTTGCTACAGTTCCAGACCTCACATGTTAACAACATTTAAAGGTGGACGAAGGGCAAAAGTAACTTTCTAGTGCTTCTTTTTAAGAAAGAGGAAAACTTTCCTGGACATCTTCCCCCCAGTATACTTACCCTTGTGTCTCACTGGATGATGCTTCATTTTCAGAACTATTACTGGTGAGCAGAAAGGAACCACTGTGAGTAGCTTAGATTAATCAAGATTTACTCCCTGGGATGGGGGAAGGATAACAGCCCTGAATTCAAATTCTGACTCCATTACTTAGTGTCTTAATATGAATCACTTAATAGCTTGATATGACTCATTTAGTCAGTTAATAACACCACGGAGCCTCAGTTTCCTCATCTGGAAGATGAGCTAGGACTAGTTCACGTCCCACGCACATGGTCTGCATACTTGCTTGCATTTAGCAGTTTCTGGTGCACTCAGTAGATGCAGTTTTCTTTTCTTCTTTCCCTCCTTTGGTCTAAACACAAACCATGCCACACTGGCTGTCCCTTCTGCCTCTAAGCCTTCGTCTTATGTCTGATGTTTATGAAATGTAAGAAAAAAAAAAAAAGGAAACCTCACTTCAGGAATTTACATTTATCCCTTTTACAAGTTTTCAGCCCATTATTTCAACCTGTCAAGATATTTTTGAATCTCAGTTCTGCCATTCTTTCTACTAACAATCCCTCTGGCTTTGTGTAAGCTGCAAATTTGATAAGCACATCTTCCATTCGCCTTCAGCTGCTGGGAGAGAGGCTGAGACTCGAAGGTCAAGGGCTGAGCCTCAGAGTACTGGAGACACCACCCCGCCTGCCCCAGAGCTGACTTGAGGCCCAGGACTGTTCCCTCAGCCCCTGAGCAGGGCCCAGGTGGCTTTGGCAACCATCTGACTGGAATCACTACGCTGCATCCTTTGTCAGAGGCACCTCCTTGTTCCTCCTGTCCCCGGCAATTCTGTCAAGCAGGACTTGGCTGGCGTCTAGGCATGTTGCTTTGCCATCCCTAAATCCTTATGCTTAGCAATTTGCCAGCGATTGTTATCCAGCTTGCCAGCCTGTTACTGCGGAGTTAATGTTTTATTTTGCTCTAAAAACAAAATACGGGCTAAGTGTCAGTAATCAAGTTTTCTTCCCTCTCCATTATCTCACAGAGATGCCTGAGCTTCTTACCTGAGAACCTTGTCTAGAGAATCTTCCCTTCACCTCCCCTCCCCCC
>PVJX010014454.1:0-44802 GCA_004027295.1 Dolichotis patagonum | reverse complement strand
AGTATCGTTCCCCATGGCCGGGTGTTATCTGCCACCTAAAACCCTTCTAGGCCCTTGGTCAACATAGGAACCACTACCTTTTCCTCCTACACCTCTGTCATGTATACCTTGGATCCCACCTACTCCTAGGCTACTGCCTGGCAACTTTTGACCTCACTGGCATGGCTGAGGTGGCCACACAAGAATTACTTCATTTCCTTTTTGAGGTGTGAAACCACATCCCTATCTCTGGCAAGGCTCCAGTTACAAGGACCAACTCTCTAAGAGGAATGTCAACTGGAACCACTGCAAAGACTTGCTAATAAAACATAAAAGCCTGCTGAGATTTGTACAAAAAGCACAGCAAGAAGTACACTTTTTCCCAGGTCTACTGCTCTTAGGTGCTGACACAGCAACATGCTCATGTCTGCAAATGTGCTGTCTGGGCATACATTGGACCCAGCTGTGTAAGAGACTGTGCAATGAGGTGTTCCTTCTCAGAAAGTTCTCCCATTTGCCCACATGCCTGATGGTGCTGATACAGGCCACTGTGTTAGTTCAAAGTACTGTAGGCAGTTGGGCAGGGCTGGGCTCTCAAAGGAGCCAGTACAGAAGACCAGATAACTTGCTGCCTTGGAGTAGACAGACACTTCTGCTATGGACCAGATCTCAGGCAAAAGACAACAAATGAATGCAACCACATCAGGAGTATTGATATTCTAAATAGGTATGAATCACCTGGAGCAAGCCAGGAATCACCATTCCGACCCCTTACACAAAGAGGCACTGCTCTTTAAGCATGGCTGCTTGTTATATGACTGGCTTCCCCATTTGTCTCCACTTTGGTCAATGTTACCTGAACAATTGGTCTTATTGACTAACCATAGTTCTGCCCCACCTCATGCCCATGAGCCTTGTGAATTCCAGTGTTTTCCCCACCTCAGTCCCATCTCACTTCATGGTTTTGATCTGCAAAATTCCTTATAAAAGACAGGTTGTTTTGCATTCAACTTTGAACCCCTTCTGTCTCTCTGTCAGACAGAAACTTCCTTTCCCTTCATGAATGTATTTTACTCTCACCCTCCCTTGTTTCTAAACTTCATTATTTGATTTTTAGAGAAAACAAACTCATCTTGGGACAGAATTTCATTCCCCTATATCATTTGGAGGTCTTCCATTGAGATCATTTGATAGGGGTAATGGTTTACTTTTGTTTCATAGACTCAGGACTGAGACTTGCTTAAATGATAAAGTTTTCTGCTTCAAATTTTGCTTGGTTTATGCATTGTTTGTAGTCATTTAATTTGTCTTGCCCATTTCTTATATTGATTTTGCCTTGTCTTTTTCCCTTGCTTATGATTGTCTTGTCTCATATAATTTTGTTAAAATAATAATAAATCTAACTTAAAACATGGGAATGTTTTAAAGTTATGATATTTTTTTAATGAGGCATTTTTCTTATTTTGTTTAGCATGTGTTGCATTTGAATTAGTTATTATATTTACTGGTACTCATTGTTTGACTTATTTAGAAATTCATGCTAGAGAATATTATGACAGAACACCTCCTGTAAAATTTTAATATAAGCTTCTATAAAATTGGGTTTTCATTAAAATCTAGATCAGTCTTAGAAAATATACATGCCTAGCAAAAACCTGGGACTCCTTCCACCATGTAAACCCTGTTAGTCTGGTGGCCAGCTTTGAAGGTTTGGAGGACAGGTTTCACTAAAACAGACTGGCTCTGATCCTCCTCTGCACTCTAGAGGAAATATCAAGTCTGTTCTGCCTGGGTTTCCTGTCTTTGACTTTGCTTTTAATCTTTTCCACACTTTGTGCTTTCCTTTTCAGAGACATATAAATTTAGAAAGAAAAGAACTCGAGACTGTTGTAAACTTTTCCTCCTAACTTACCTCCACCAAGAATAAGAGTTTGCCCTTATTCTTGCTAAAGAGTGCTAAAGACAGTGAAGTCATCTTAGATGAGGCTCACATACATCATGTCTGGATCAGATGAGACATTGGAATTTTGTTGGTCCAGGAGAACACACATAAAAGCCATGTCCCAGATTCGTGTTTTTGATGAGTCTCCTCCAGAGATTGAACCTGAGATACAGTGGAAAGAACTGACTTCTGGGTGAAACCAGAAGGATCTATTTCCAAAAGCAGCACACTTACAGGGTCAAAACACCTTTAGACTAAGGAGGCTCTCAAAACTTGTAAGTTGTGGACTTTAAAACTTTTATTCTAAATTTACAGAGCACTCGATAATGATCTTGCTCAGGCTTTTAACTGTCCCTTGTAGAACTTTAACAGACAGTGGTTCCTCTGCGGGCTAATTCATCCCTGCTACAGTATCTGCCAGTCTTAAAAGCACAAGACAGACTGGGAACACCTCAGAAGTTCGCTGAAGACATCAGCTGCCTGGGACCAGGGCTGCTGGGCCCTCCCTTCAACCAGGATCAGCAAGTAAGCACTTCCAGAGGGAACATCATGGATCCCCACCTTTCCACCAGGAACATTGTGGAAGCCCACTGCAGGCCTGAGCTGCCTGGGATTGCTGCCACTGGGCTCACCCTTCCATCAGGAAAATCAAGGAAGCCAGCCACAGGCCTGAGCTGCCTGGGAACACCACTCCTTGGCCTTCCCTTACACTTGGAACATTAGAGCCTTAGACTATATTTGACTACCATGCTGACTGGATGAGAGACTCAGCAACACCTCACCCAAACAGAAGACTTCATCAGGTATCAAGTATCAGAAATTCCCTCCAACTGTAAGACCTTGAGGAACGTGACAAGAGAGTAGGTAACGCCCTGCCCCACACAGAGAACATCAGACCGGTTGAGGAGGGCACCAATAATGCCCCCCTAACTTAGAGAAAATTAAAAGAACTTATGAGATGCTCAGTGACACAGTAGGGCTTCAGCTGACACAAACACTATAGCCAGGGCAATCTGGTGACCTGCAACAACCTGAAGATATAACAACAGCAGAAACTAACAGTTGACCTACATCATTAATTCTAAGCTAGTTAGCCCAGAAAGAATATAGGACTCACCCAACAGGCACCGTATGAGGAATTGAAGAGACTGGATCTCCTCCTCATTTTGGTACCCAGCAATATGACAAACATCAACCACACAGTGGGACCCTAAAACACACACTATAGAAAGTCGTGACTGTTGGGACAGAAAGACCAGATATTTACCTAAACTGTGAAAATTACTGAACAAAAAGGCAAAATGCAATCCCCAACATCTAGTCCCTCAAGGGGATGTGCAGGATATAATGAAATAGAGGACCCAAAAGTCATACACCAGAAATCTCTGAAAAGATAGCAAGTGAAGTAAAGAAACAAATCCATGAGGCTATAGAGGAACTCAAATTAGAAATAATATCTTATGTAAAGACAAAAGTAATGTTATGAATTGAGAACTCGTGGTCAACTTAACGCCAGCTGGATTACATCAGCATGGTGCTGAGCAGAGATGTTTCACCTGAAGAAGGTTGTGAGCATAAATGGAGACGTGGAGAAGAACAGCATTGAGAACTTTAAGACATTATAGAGTTATGGCACTGAAGTGCCATAGGTTCTCCTATGTGTTGCTGTTTGAGCCATTAGGTTCTCCTGGAGAAGCTCTGGCCCTCATATTAAGCATTGCTTCCTGGCTCCGGAGGAGAAGATGTGTACTGCTTGGTCTCCAGGATGAACTCATCACACTGGCTTCCTGGCATGTACTCGACTATGCTTGTTGCTGGAGGAGCTTGGGGCCTCTGTGTCACTGAGGATGGCTGTGGTGCTTTTCAGGACAGCCCTGGTCTTTGTTGTGAGTGTGACTTCTTGGATCCAGCATAGAACCCTCAACCTATCAGCACAGCTCTTTCACCCTGCTGGCATAGACTTTCTAGTTTTCACCACTGACCTTTGGGCCTTTCAGGAATGGATCCATAAAAGTGATAGGCGTGAGTCCTTCCTGTGGGCTCTAGACCACCAGTTGGACTTGTGGGTGGCATTTTCATGAGCTCCTTACCTGGGTCTTTACCTGGGCTCATGTGGGACAATGTTATGGGATTTAGGCTCTTGACTAAATATTCAATGTCTTTGGTGTTCTGGATAGATTTCCTGCATTTTTTATGTTAACTCTGGATGACCATCATAAAAATAATATAAACTCCATGTCCTGATTCTACTTTTTCTCTGTACAACCCCTGACTACAACAGGTAACAACATTAGTAAATGAGTTGCTCAAAATAGTTAGAGAAGAAATAGATAAGAAAATACAGAGCATGGGAAATTGACTGAAACTCAGACTGAACAGTGCAGAAAACAAGCAGAATCCATGAAACAAATTCAAACAGATATGCAAGAAACAATAAATTGTAGTGAAAGCCTGCAAAGTCATTTAAATGAAGCTGAGGAAAGAATTTCAGACCTTGAGGAAAGGAAGGCAGACAGCAATCTTGGAAGGGTAGAACTTGTAAAAAAAAAAAAAAAACAAAGCAGCACGAAATGACAATCCAGCAGCTACAAGACGATTCTAGGAGAAACAATGTTAGACAAATACTCATCAGTGAGGAGACAGGAGAAAATGAAAAGGATATAGCTAAGCTGTTTACAGATGTAATGGCCAAAAATTTCTGAAACATGGCAGGGGGGAATTGGATATACAAATAAGTGAGGCATATAGAACTCCAAACAGTCATAACCAACATAAACCTACACCCAGACATATAATAATTAAGATCTCAGACATACAGCATAAAAACAGAATACTAAAATCTCTTAGAGAAAAGACACAACTCACCTATCAAGGAAAGTCCATTAGAATCACAGAAGACTTCTCAGCACAAACCTTCAGGTTAAGAGGAACTTGGAGTGAAGTATTTCAAGCCCTAAAAGAAAACAATTTTCAACCCAGACTGATGTACTCAGCAAAACTGTCTTTCAAATTTAATGGAGATTCAAGATACTTCCAAACAAAGAACAACTAATGAAGTTCATATCCACCAAACAAACCATAGAAAGAGTGCTAAAGGACATCCTAAGAGTAGAGATAAAAATGACCACAATCTCCAGAACAACAACAGAAAAAAATCACTAGGTTGGACAAGAAAGTAAACAAGGGAGAAAAGCTGGAAACTAATAACAGTACACAACATGGCAAAGTCAAGCCAGTACATATCAGTAATATCCAAAAATGTAAATGAGCTCACTTCTCATATCAAAAGAAACAGGTTGACTGAATGGATCAAGAAACAGGATCCCACAATATGCTGTGTACAGGAAAGGCATCTGACTAAAAAAAAAAAAAACCTCATAGATTAAAAGTCAAAGGATGGAAAACAATATTCCATGAAACAGGACCCCAGAAAAAAGCAGGGGTAACTATTCGATTTGCACACAATGTGAACTTCAAAACTAAAATGATTAAAAGAGACAAAGAAGGTCACTACATACTCGCAAGTGGAAAATTTCAAGATGAAGAACTAACAATTATAAATATATATGCACCAAACACAGGAGCACCCAACTATATAAGACAGATACTAATGGACATGAAAAAACAAATATATAAGAACACCATTATTACAGGGAACTTTAACAGCCCAGAGTCACAAAGAGATAGATCAACTAGACAAAAAGTCAAGAGAGAAATAATAGAACTGAATCATACCTGCCAGCAAATGGACTTAGTAGATGTTTACAGAGTGTTCCACCCAACAACATCAGAATACACATTCTTCTCAGCTGCACATGGTACATTCTCCAAAATAGACCATATGTTCTCCCATGAAACTTTCTTAAGTAACTGCAAAAGTATTAAAATTTTCCCATGCATAAATATCTGACCATAGCACACTGAAATTGGAAATTAATGGCAAAAGAAATTGCAAAACCTGCATAAATACGTGGAAATTAAATAACCTTTTGAACAACCAGTGGACTACAGATGAAATTAAAGAAGAAATAAAGTAATACCTACAATTCAATGAAAATGTGGTAAAACCTATTGTAAACTGTGGGATGCAATGAAAACAGTCTTAAGAGAGAAATATATAGCAATAAATTGTCACATCAAAAAAACAGAATGAGCAAAAATAAACAATCTAATGACTCATCTCAAGCATCCAGAAAAAGAAGAGCAAGTTAAATCTAAAGCTCATAGAAGAGAAGAAATTGTAAAGATGAGACCAGAAATCAATGCAATTGAAACTAGAAAAATACTACAAATAATTAATGAAACCAAAAGCTGGTTTTTTGAGAGAATAAACAAAATTGACAAACCTCTAGCTAACCTTATAAAAAAAGAAACATAAAACCCAACTTCATGCAATAAGGACTAAAAAGGGGGGAATTACTACAGATCCCATGGAAATTCAAAAGATCATTAATACTTTGAAAATCTCTACTCACATGGAGAGGAAACTACAGAGGGTATGGACATATTTCTAGAAACATATGAACAAACAAAGCTCAACCAAGAAGATATAGCAAATTTAAATAACCTAATGTCAGCTATTGAAATTGAAAACATAATAAAAATACTTATCAGCAAAGAAAACCCCAGGTCCTGATGGATTCACAGCTGAATTCTGTAAGAAGTTTAGAGAAGACTTGATGCCAATACTACTTAAACTCTTCAATGAAATTGAAAAGAGAGCAATCCTCCCTAAATAATTGCTAGAGGCAAGTATTACTCTGATAACAAAACCAGAGAAAGACCCAACCGAAAAGGAGAACTATAGGCCAATATCACTAATGAACACTGACACAAAGATTCTCAATAAAAAACTGGCAAATACAATGCAACAAATCATCAAGAAGATTATACATCATGACCAAGTGGGGTTCATTCCAGGAATGTGGGGATGGTTTAACATACAGAAGTCAATAAATGTAATACACCACATCAACAGAGTCAAAAACAAAAACCACATGGTCATCTCAATAGATGCAGAAAACGCCTTCCGTAAAGTCCAACACAAGTTCATGATAAAAAACCCTTCAGACACTCGGAATACATGGTGTCTATCTCAACCTTATAAAGGCCATCTATGACAAACCAAAAGCCAACATTGTATTAAATGGACAAAAACTGAAAGATTTCACTTTAAAATGAGGAACAAGTCAAGGATATCCACTATCACCACTCCTATTCAATATAGTTCTGGAAACACTAGCCAGGACAATCAGACAAGAGAGAGAAATAAAATGAATAAAGCTAGGAAAGGAAGGAGTTAAATTATCACTCTTTGCAAAAGGCATGATACTCTAGATAGAAGACCCAAAAAACTCCATTACAGGAATACTAGAGGTAATAATCAAATTCAGCAGTGTAGCTGGCTACAAAGTCAATGCTCAAAAATCAGTAGCATTCCTTCACACAAACAAGAAACTCACTGAGAGAAATTATGGAAATATCACCCTTCACAATAACATCTAAAACAATGAAATACTTAGGAATCAACCTAACTAAGAATGTAAAAGACCTATAATCTGAAAGTTATACTATGCTAATAAAGGAGAATGAAGAGTATATTAGAAAATGGAAGGATGTTCCTTGCTCTTGTCTAGGAAGAACCAACATTGTGAAAATGGCCATCCTCCCACAAATGTTATACAGATTTAATGCAATCCCAATCAAAATAACATTGACTTACCTCACAAATCTAGAGAAAACACTCCTAAAATTCATTTGGAACCAGAAGAAACCAAGACTAGCAAAGGCAATTCTGGTCAATAAAGGCAAGGTAGGAGGCATCTCAATTTGTGACTTGAAACTGTACTACAAAGCCCCTGTGATAAAATCAGCATGTTACTGGCAAAGAAATAGACCTGAGGATCAATGCAAGAGATTAGAAGATGCAAGTATAAGTACAAAGACACTCAGCCACTTTATATTTGACAAAGGGGCTAAACATGTTCACAGGAGAAAGGATAGCCTCTTTAATAAATGGTGTTGGACAAATTGGCTCTCTACATGCAGAAGACTGAAACTAGATGCATGCCTATCACAATGCACAAAACTAAAGTCTAAGTGGATCAAAGACCTAAACATTAAAAAGAGAAACAATAAATCTACTAGAAAATAAGGTAGGTAGAAATCTTGGAGACATAGGTGTAGGCAGAGAATTCATGAACAAAACACAAACTGCATGGTAAACACTTCAGAGAATCAACAACTGGGATCTCATATTATTGGAAAGTTTCTGCACTTCAAAAGAAATCACCAATAAAGTGAATAGAAAACCCACAGAATGGGAATGAATTTTAGGCAGAAACCCCTTCAAGGACTTATATCAAGAACATATAAAGAATTGAAAAACATCAACTGCCCAAATTCAAAGACCCTCTCCAAAATGGGCATCTGAGATGAACATACATTTCTCAGATGAAGATATACAAATGGCAAATAAATACATGAATAAATGTTTACCATCTGTGGTCATTCAAGAAATGCAAATTAAAACAACATTGAGATATCATCTCACACTGGAAAGAATAGCTGCCATCAAGAAATCAACTGATAACAACTGTTGGCGAGGTTGCGGGTAAAAGGAACACTTTTCCACTGTTGAGGGGAGTGCAGAATGGTGCAACCACTCTGGAAATCAATATGGAGAATTCTCAGAAGACTGGGATTGGAAGTTCCATTCAACACAGCTATTCCCCTCCTGGGTATTTTCCCAGAAAAACTGAAAAGTTCATATCCCAGTGATATATGCACACCCATGTTTATAGCAGCACAATTTGTAATAGCTAAATTTTGGAAACAACCAAGATGCCCATCAAGTGCAGAGTGGATGAAAAAGATGTGGTATTTTTATACAATGGAATATTACTCAGCTCTGAAGCATAATGATCTTGAGGCCTTCATAGGGAAATGGAGACAACTTGAGACTATCTTATTTAGTGAAATAAATAAGAATCGTATTTATAAATATCACATTGTGTCTCTAGTGTAAAAAGTAATAAGAACTGTAATAGTAATAAATCCCATAATGTGTAATTGCTACTGTATAAAAGAGAGGAAAAGGAAGTGTTCTAAATGATGTAAGTGCATGTATGTTTAAGTGTGTAAGATAGATGACCATATTACTGTTTTTGTTAGATTGTTAAGCAGAACTGTTAACAGTCTCACTGTTTGAATATCTGCTTTGTATGCTTTACGTTTTGTAACTTGAACAACTATTTCCAAGATGAATGTATGTAATTTATCAAGTAATGATTTCTTAGTGGATTTTTTTGTTCTTTTTTCCTTTGGAATTCTGTATTGTTGCTACCCTTTTTTTGTTTGGTTGTTTTTATTTCTCTTTAATAAAATTTTTAATAAAACTGCTAACACTCAACTTTATGTAGGAATGTAAGCATCAAGGGTTAGATCACAAGGAAAAATCATAAATGTATATATTTTAATAATTGTGAATACAATGATACAGAACTTCAAAACACAATAATACATGTTTAAAACTGATTTATATATTTCATATTGCTATCTTCAAAGTAATTGTTCAGATTACAAGATATAAGCATGAAAAAATGATCAAACACTGAAAGCACAAATTGTTCTTTGTGATGAACTAAGAGTTTAGTAGTGTAGTTATCATATGTATAATATATATGTATGTGTGTGTAATCTTTTCCGTTATTTCTTTTCTCCTTTCCCCTACCCCAGTCTTTTTTTTCTTTTGAGCAGTTTATTTTCCTTTCACTTTCACAATACCTATTGTACATTTTGGACCTTATTTACTCTTTAAGGTTTTTTTATACTACAGAGACAATACTATATTTGCACATGTGAGTCTGATTTATTTCACTTATGAGTATCTTCTCAAATTGCATCCATTTACTTATAAAAGCCTCGAGTTTGTCCTTCTTTATGGCTGAGTACTACTACACTGTATAAAAATACCGCATCTTTTTATCCATTCCTCAGTTGATGTTCATTTGCATTGTTTCCAAAATTTTCCTATTACAAATTGTGTTGCTATAAACATGGATGCACATATATCACTGTGGCATGAGTTTTTCCATTCTTCTTGGAAGATATTCAAAAGGGAAATAGCTGGATTGAATGGGACGTCCAATTCCAGTTTTTGGAGAAATCTCCACACTGATTTCTACAGCGGTTGTATCAACAATATAGATTTTTAATGTGGTAAGGCTACCTAAAATTATTTGCACAACTTTTAAAAGAGAAAAATAGATGTTTCAGAATGAAAGATTTCCAGAAAATTGAAGCAAAACAAACAAAGCTAAAAAGGCTGAGGGCCTTCAGATAGGTGGGTATAGATGGAGTGAAGGTTATATGTCTGGCAATCAATCTCAGCTTTCTGGAATCTGATGTCTGAAAGTCTAGGGTTATACCATTTATATGTGGTCAGATATGTCATACACTGAGTCATATGGCTGTATTCTTTTTACTTTGACCCTGGTGCACAGACTATGACTTAAACCCATCAAGGCTGACAAGAAATTCCACAATTATTAGGAATTCTGACTACAGATATCCAAATAATTAATGAGTCAATGAGGAAAGGTCTGGCCTTTAACCAAAAGCTATATATTCACGTCACCTTCAAGGCAATTTTCTAAGGCAAACCATAACCCGTTCATGTATATGTGGTTAATGAGTAGTGCAAAGTCTTTTGTAATGTTCAGAGACCCTTTTCTATTGCAAACAATTAGGGTAAAAATGAAATGTGCACATAAGCATTGAGTGAAATTATTCTGTTTTTTTCTCCTCACATCATGCATGAAAACCAAAGGTCTCTGTAATAATAACGTCTAAATTGCTTGAAGCAAAAATTTATAAACTTGAATTTTTCCTCCGAGAACTTTTCGCGGCTCTTGAGAAATCCCAGACATCATTAATGTGAAGAATGGAATATACCACTTCAGGATTCATTGCAGAAGGCTAGTAGGGAAACCTAAGTGCTAAAGAGATAATACAAAAGATAAACAATAAATGTTTAATTTGGCAATTAAACTTTAAAACATACAGGTTTTCCAATCTTTAAGGGAATGGACAAACTTTCTAATGAATCTTAGAGTTGTTAGCTTGCACATTGGTGTGGATATGGGTACTGTACCTAAAGATATCTTTTGAAGCCATCTATGGATGCACACAGATAGGAAGCCTGGTTGCACAAGATGAATTAACAGAGCTGTACTAGAGAATCTGCAGCCCTATCCATTTGACAAACCTAGTCAGATAGTTAAGAGAGGTAAGGCAAAAAAATCGTCTTCACTTATTTTTTTTTTACTTGTATTGTAATGTCTCTAACTGTAAAATGAAGAAACTAATTCTTGGTTTACAGGCTACCCAGAAGTGCAAAGCTTATGCAGGGAATCTCAGATTGTGTCTGGTATGCTGTGAACACACATTCAATTTAAATTTTGTCATTAATGTTTCTATAGATATTTTGTGCTTAACATATTACTGTCTGATCCACTACTTCCGATTAGGGACTAAAGGTTTTCATTTTCATCTAGCTGTTTATATCATGCAGACAGCCAAAAGGATTCATGCATTTGAATTTATTTCTGTTTGTGTTTATTGCTTATTTAATTTGGGAACTCAAAAAATATAGATCAAGAGTAAATTAAAAGTATCACTAGGCAATTGATAAGAACCTAGTCTAGGTCCAGAGATTGCTTAAGATACAATGAAATGATTACTCATAATATCAACGCATCTTAAAGATATTTCACAGAGAAATAAGTCTTCATTCTACAGATTTATAAAACACTCCAAGATTCCAAGAAAATTGATGCTGTGCTAGGAAGCATCACATCTGAATCCCTTACATGATTTAAGGGTTAAAAGTAGAAATAAAAGAGATAAAAATAAGTGGCTAGTCAATGATGGGAATTGAGAAGTGTGGGTACAGTGCTCCGAATATCACATTCATTTCAAAGATCAGTTAAGTAGTTCAGTGAAATAAGGATTAATATGAGAAAACATGGGGAAAATGTAAATTGAAAATCAATATAAACTATGATATTTTACTCCATTTAATTAAAAAACAAATACTCTGTATGTATATATGTAAATAAGTGTGCGAAGGAGCAAACAGAGTTGGTTGGCTGGCAATCCAGATATTCAAAGAGTACATCAACTGTTACTTTTCCTTGTGAATTGTTTGAGCTCTTAAAAAGAATAAGCACATTTTATTTTTTTCAATTTAAATTAAAACCGCTCCACATATCGAGGTCCTACAATATGTAAGATCTCAACAAGTCTAAAAATACAGGTACTGTATCCTATTTCATTCAGCTTAAAGACTGTATTACTTGGGTGCTGAAAGAGGTATTCCAGAAAATCAGAATTAAAACCAGACAGTCAAAAGTAATTTCCATTAAAGTTACATAGTCAGAAAGGAGATAAAATTTGTGTGACCATGAAAGCAGCAGACATAACCATGTGGTTAAACTGATGGAGTATGACTACAGGTCATATCATTAGCTTGGAGTTCATCTACAAAACTAGCTTTTTATTCTCAGGAAATTAATAATGCCGAATGCTTAACTGAACTGCACATGAAATCAAACTATATCACTTTTTATCTTTGATTCCTTAATCTATTTGCTTATTAATCCCCCCAAATATTCTGAGTACTAGCAGTGTTCCAGGTGCCATGTTGGGTGTGGAAGACACAGAGAAGAAATACCTCCTGCCCTTTGTTGCACTTCCAAACCTCAGAGTCTGTTCTAGACACCGTCACTACGTCAAGCCAGTGACAAAGGTACTCGTTAACTCTGCCCTGAACCAGTGTTGGTCTTTTTCACCCTCTTATGGTTGTTAGAGACTTCCCTTATGCCACAAATTTAACTCCTTTTAGGTAGAAGAACATTAATGTGTAGAGCATTGGTTTACAACAGTTTTCAGAACTCAGTTGTCAGAGCTCCAATCCAGGAGTTGGCAAACTTTGTTCTGTGAATGTCCAAGTAGTAAGACATGCATGTTTTATGAATTAAGACATAAAATGTGTAACTTTATAACACTCAAAATGTAAAAACTCGTCCTCAGCTGATGAGTCATATGAAAACACGATCAACTCGCCTATCTTTGTTCTAGTAGAAATATCTGGGGGTAGAAGAGGACAGAAAAGCTATTCCTTCTGTCTTTTAAGGTCAGAGTGTTCATTAAAAGTTTATCATACCATTGGGAGCAAAACAGACTCACTTCTTGTCTCCACAGTTTATAGATTAGGTGTTTTCCTATTGCAGGAAACAGGTACTTGTAGCCAGAGCGACTCCAAACCCTGGAGTGTAAATATTTATTCCATTTCTCCTGAATGTCACAGAAACAGTAGTTCTTTCAGTGTATCCGTTACTTTTTTCCCATTATAATGAAGTGAACATTTTATTTTTGTATCACCACTATGTAAAAACCCCTGGTGAACCACGGGGCTTGTTTTATTTACCTTCATATTCTTAGTGCCTAACCTCTCTGCTTCTTGTACATGTCAAGGACTCAATAATTGCTTGTCAACGTGAATGGAATTGAACTACTTTTTGTTGTGTTATTTGAGTGCCTTTTTAGGTGGCCACTTTTACTTGTACTAGATTTAACTGTTTTGTAAGAAAGACTAAATTCAAAGCCTTCAATTTTCGGTTGTGAGTGTCAGGCATTGTGTCTCTGCAAAGAAAAATAAAGTATATATAAATGAGGCAGCATTATTCAGCCATAAGAAGAAAATCATGTCATTTACAGAAAAATAGTTTGAACTGAAAAAAATTCATTGTGATAAATGGAATAAACTAAACTCAGAAAGACAAATACTATATAGCCTGTTTTCTCTCACACGAGGAATACAGAAAAATATATTTAAATTTTTACAAAGATGTCAGGAATGCAGAAGGGAGATACTAGGAAAGAAAGGGCTAGAAAAGGTAGATGAAGGTGGAGGAAGGAAGAAAGAGTAACAGGGAGGGAAGTGATCAATTATGTTATATGCATGTGTGACTATGCCAAAAGGAAACTTGCTATTCTATATTGTAAGCATTTTTTAAAAGAACAAAACAATATCTATGGATGCAAAGTACAATCGATAATTCCGGAAACTGCCTGAATGAGAACCACAAGAATTAATAAATGTAGACAATGATACAAAGATCTCCAGCAATACAGCATCAACTGATTTATCAGCTATAAAAAAATAGAAATAGTAAATATAAGTTCAAGTAAAATAAATTTGCGTTGGTAAAGAGTTAAATAAATGTAACATTTAACAAAAGAGACATGCATTTTTTCATAGTAAAGATGTAAAATAAATAATAAATGTCATTGCTGGAGAGATCTTGAAAGAGGTATATTAGCATAATCTCTTCATTGGATAACCTGATAATATATCAAGATATATATAACAATCACACCTTTGATCCAAAATTAAACATGGGTATTCACCCTAGGTGACAAATCAAGACAACAAAGTACAAACTTATTTTATTAACATAACCAGGTCACTTTATTAGTTATATCTAAATGAAACTGCAAAAGATACAAATGGTCAGTCAAAGAATTGTTTAGTATACTGCAAGAAATATGATAGAACATAATATGAAATAGACATAATAAACAATATAAGGATCATGAGAAACTTGGAATTTAATTTCAAATTAATGATTTTCATACACAGTAAGATACAAAATTGGATTGAACAATCCTCTACATTATTGAAGAATAAGGTTGAGACTGAAAACATCATAATTTGTAAATCATTAGAGGAAATAATTGGTTTCTTAAAATGCTAGGAAACTTACAACATCTACTCAGAAATTAAATATCACCTTTTGCAAAGTTTTCTGTCTTTTTCCAGGAGGCTTGATGCCAGTTTTATGAGTTTCTTTGTCTTATTCTCATACTGAAAATTTAGCAGACCTGTTCATGCCATAAATTCAAAGTTTCATCAAATTCCACATAGTTGTATTTATTCTGTTCAAAATTTCTATTGTTGCATCCTATTCATCTTTTTACTTCCATCAGCACGTCCAGAATTTGATTTTATTTTAGAGTGCCTTCTCTACTTAGAGAATATTCACCTTCAAAACTTCTTGAGAATTACTGTGTAAGTAACAAATTAAGAAAGAAAAATAAATAAATAAAAGCACAAATCTAAGGGGAAGCCAGGCAGGCAGCCACCTGGATTCTGTCACTAGTTAAATGGTTTGCTTCCTTTAACTGGTCTCAGAGTGCGCAGGCCTCAAATGCATGACCGCACTGAAGCTCCTTTACTATGAGTGATGGACTAAGCCTCTGTCATTCTTAAAGTACATGAAGCACTCTTGTTCAAGGATCTTTTCTTTAAACATACTGCTCCCTCTGCTGGGCTAGTCTCATCCCCGCCCATCACATCAAACTACTACTCATCTTTTAAATCAAATTTCAAGCATGAGTTTCTTTATTTGACATTTTCAGACACCTCCCATAATGGCTAATCATAGTATCAACCCCATGATATTTAGCATGAAATATGTACACAGGCAAGTCCTTATCAATGCTTGCTGCACAATATATAACGCTGCTAAAAGAGTAAAACCAGGGATGTATTTTCAGTATCAATTGCAGTTAAATGAACTTCATCTTGTAAGAGAACCACATGTAGTATGCGTGACGGGTATCAAAAGAATAAATGTATGTCTATATAGAAGAGATTTCACACATAGTGCATAAACACACACAAATATTACACAAGCTAGGCATGATGGCACGTCCTTATAAGCTCAGCAATGTGAGAAGCAGAGGCAGGAGAACTACATGTTCAAGGTCAGCCTGGGCAATTTTGTAACCTAGCAAGAATCTCAAAATTAAAAAGAAAATAAAGTTAAAAGGACAGGGGTTGTAGTTCCATGCAAAGACCCTGACTGTGCTCAACCCACATTAGAGAGTTAAAAAGCCCTTACTATTAATGCAGAGAAAATTGACACTGCCCAGCTAGGAATATGAAGACCTTGGACATTATGTAGTCATCCATGAGACTGTTAAAGCAAAGATTAGGATCTCACTGACATCAGTAATTAAGGCAGCACAAATAAGATGCAAATACTCCTATGAAAATCAGGCCTCATGGGGTAGAAGAACAGAATCAAAAAAGATGAGAACTATTGTGCTCTCCACGCTGGATCTTTCTGCAGCCCCTGCAGTGTTGATTCTAGGTAATTATGTAGATTAAGGTACAGGAGATTCTCATTCTGGAGTTCAGTCATGCCCTTTCCCAATGAAACTTCTTGTTGCTCTCAGGAGATCTTGCTATGGTTTGGATATGGCTTGAGGGGCACCAAAAGTTTCATGTGTTGGTATGGTTTCCAGGGTGGTAGTATCTGCAATGGTGTCAATATTTAAAAAGTAAGGCCTACTGTATGATCCTTAGGTCAACCAAGAGTGAGCATTAAAAGATGAAAGTAGTTCCCTCAGAACCCAGGTTACTTCCCACGAAGGGAGAGCTTATCCCGAACCAGTATCTCGCCCTTCCTTTATCAAAATCTGATCACTTGCTTCCACCCATGTCACCCAACATGACAGAACACTACTGAGAAGCCCTTGCAAGAACTGAGGTAGTGCAGGTGACATTACCTTGAAACTCCAAAATCATGAACTTAAATATCTCCTTCATAATTAGTCTGTTTCACGTATTTCTTTGTATGATTAAAAAGGTAATATATGCCTCAAGGTAGGGAAAGCTTTAAAACTCTACTGCTCCTAGATAACTTGTTGGAGAAGATCCTACTGGTTACACACAAAAATCTGTTAGCAAAGACAAAAAGCACAAGATTACTCTTGAACACAAGCACACATATACACAATTAAAGATAATAAAATTCTATCGAGGACAAGCTTATTTGTGTCTGGCTGTGTTGTATAGCTCACCTGGTCCTCACATGCTTTGGAAAGATATTGTGCTAGTCTCTGTCCAGACACTTCTCAGATTCCACTGTAGTAAGCTCTGCACACATTGATTGACATGTCTATTTACTGTCAAGGAGAAATATTGTTTTTCTTTGAAAACTCTATCTAATAGAGACATGTCTAATGTTAAATGAGATAAATGAAAGTCAGAGTCTCACCAGGTAGAATGACGTCTAATCTGAGATTCATTTATCTTAGAAATATTTTACCAGTGTCATCGATGGCAAGGTTGCCCTCATAAGTACGGAGATCTCTTCTATAAAACTACTGTCCATCTGGGAAAACAAAAGTTTTTGTTTCAGTGCCCTATTGTAGAGTTGACAAAGACCAATAATGCACAGATAACTTTACCAAACACTGCATAAGAGCAAAAGGAAAATTAGCTCTGAGAAATAAGTTCAGAAAATACTAACAGCATTAGATTCTTAAAGCTATAACAATCTCATTCTATATAATCAGGTATACATACACAGAATTTTTCTATGAAAACATAACTTTGTTTTTGTGAGTCCTCACTGACAAAGTGTTTCATCTAAGTTTCAGAGCAGCACAAAAATTTAACAAAGACACACCTAGATAGAAGACATAACTCATCCTTGATGGCATTTGTACATGTATACATACTTTGTGATTGATAATTTTAGGTGTTCTTTTTATTGGATTAAGAGATATATAAATAACTGGTAATGCTTTACTGATGGGTTTTTGTGGAGTTGTTTCCAAGGGACAGTGACATGTGAGTCGAGAACACGTCCACCCCCTTTCTGAATGGGGACCATCTCATTGTCCGAAAGCAAAAAATATAAAAAAAATTAACAAGACAAAGTGACTTTACTCTCATTTATGGAACTTTCTTCCTCCTGTCCTGGGATTTTAGAAGTGCAGACTGCTCAATCCTGGGACATCAGAATTATATCAGTGGTTCCTCTCTACTCTTCAATTCTTAAAATTTCATCCTTAGACTGAGGATTATACAATTAGCATCCTTATTTCTGAGGCTTTCAAATTAGAATTAGGCAATTTCATTCCACCTCCTCAGAATCTCTCCTTTGCAGATAGCCTTTCCTGTAACTTCTCAGCCTCCATAATCATGTGAGACAATTTTTATCTACCTATCTTCTTTCATCTATCACTCTATCCACTACCTATCTTTTTCTTAAATAGCATTGAAAAACTATATAAGCTGATATCCACATGGAGAGCAACTTAATTAGACCCTAACTCACACTATACAAAGATTAACACAAAATGAATGAGAAATTCAAATACAAGACCTTAAAATATGAAATCCTTGGAAGATAGCATTGATACAAAGGTCCATGACACTAACTTAAACCAAGAACAATGATATGGATATGAATCCAGAAACAAAAACAATTTAAACGAGATCAAATCATACTTAATAATGCATTAACAAAAAAATCTCACTTCTGTAGAGGAAAGAAAACAAGAGAGTGAAATGACAGCTTACAGATTGGGAGCATATGTGTGCAAATCACTCACATGATAAGGAATTAACATTCAAGTTTAGTAACAAGGAAACAAATAACTTAATCAAAAAGAGGCAAAATACCGGAATAGTCATTTATCAAAAAAAACATACAAATTCCAGTAGTTATATTAAAAAATATTGAAAGCCTAGGATATAGCTAAGTGGCACAAGTGCTAGCCTGACAAACACAAGGGCCTGAGTTTGATTCCTGGTACCATAATAGAATAAAAAATTTCCAATTGCACCAATCATCAGAGAATAAACATAAAAAAACACAGTGAGACAGCACATCATACTTGTTACAGTGGATATTATCGAACACACAGCAGACAGCAAGTGCTGGTAAGGATATGGAATAAAAGGGAACTCCTGCATGAAGACATAAATAGATATAATCTAAATAGATATAGATAAATAGATATAATCAGTATGCAGATTCCTGAAAAATTAAAAAATTAAAATTTTTAAATTTAATTTAAAAATTAAAAAATTAAAAATATATCTACTACATAATCCAGCATTCCAATAGCAGGGGATATATACAGTGATAAAAATGGAATACAAAGAGTTGTTTGTATTCCTTTCTTCAATGCAGCACCATTCACAATATCCAAAATATGGAAACAATTAACTGACCAACTATATGAATTTATAAAGAAAGTGTGGCATAGAACATGGAAGACTAGCCCTTTAAAAGATAGCAATGCTGTTATTTACAACAATGTGGATGAACATGGATAAACATTATGCAAAAGAAAGGGGCAATGCAGAAAAAGACAGACACTGCAGGGTTTTATTTATATAGGAATCTAGAAAGTCAAACTTAGAGAAACAGACTGCAGTGGTGCTTATCAAGGTTGGGTTGATAGGGGCTAGGAAGATATTGATCAAACGATAAAAGATTTCAGTGAGACAAGAGGAATAAGCTCAAGGAATCTATTGTACCACATGGCAACTACAGTTAGTAACATTATTTTGAAAAGTTTTGACGAACATTGCTGCAAGAGAGAGAACTCACCCATCACCTCGCCACCACTGCAAGAACCCAAGTGAACCAGAGGAGGTTGAAGGAGGAGGGCAGCCTCTGCCCTAACTATTGCCACAACTGAGGTGAACAACTTAGGAAGGCCCAGAGACAAGAAGAAATACCAGTGACAGCAGGATACCAACAAAGATGAACAAGACAGACAGGTGAGACTTGTGGTGAGAAAAATCCACAGTAACATCTGTCTGCCAGGCTTGCTTCTACTACCATTCCAATTATATTTGTTTTATACACTATCCTCTGTAAATTTCTCCAAAACATGGCAAAACTACTCTACCAAGGAGAAACATTTCACAATCTCCTAATATATGATCACTCCCATTATATAACTACAGACTCTGTTCCTATAGTCTAAAGTACAAAATCAATAGTTACCACAGTTTGTCAGTTTCTAAACTATGCTTGATGCTATTGTTAGTGCTAAATTTACTACTATAGCTAAGATGTCATATCTGTCATAATCACTTGTTTTCAATTCTCTAGCAATACAGGGAAGATATGTGTAATAAGCTAACCACAGACCTATACCAAAGGACTAGGGGCTGAGCCAAACACATGACATCATCCCACTCTTAATTAATTGAGAAGGGAGGATCTTGTAACAGACATAAAACAAGAATCTCCCACACACAGAAGACTTCCCTGAAGAACAGACTTTTCCTAGAGGGTCATTTATACTATTGATATAGCTACCTATTATACAAAAATCACAAGGATCATTCAAGAAAAGAAAATAAAATTTTTGAAATAGAAAATGAAAAATGAAAAAGCAAAATGTGATCTCAGTCATCCAGCCTACCCAGAACAAGTCCAAGAGACATAGACATATAAAAAAGTGGAAGATACACACATGAAATTTCTGAAGTGACAACTTAAGTAATGAAACAAATCCATGAAACTATAAAGGAAATCAGCTCAAAAATAATCTCTCTGGTAAAAAAAAGTCAAGATTTTTAAAGGAATTGCTTAGCAAATTGAGAGTAGATATAGATTTAAAAATAGATGATGATAGGAACAAGATGGAAACAGTAAATAATCAATATAGGAAAAAACTGAATTCATGAAACTGATTCAAACAGATATCCAATTAAAAATTCCACTGAAAGCTGGCAAAACCTCTTGAATTAAATTGAATATAGACTTTCATACCTGGAAGACAAGATTGTGACTAGTGATTATAAAAGGAAAGATCTAATATTTTAAAAAGATCAAGAAATAATAATTCAACAGCTGCAAGACGATACAAAGAAAAGTGATATATTAATAATTGGTGTCAAGGAAAAAGCAGAAGTCAAAATAAATGGTCCAAAACACTGCAGAAACAATAGCACAAATTTCCCAAGCATGAAAAAGAATCTGACAAACAGATAAGTGAGGCACATAGAAATCCAATTAGCCATAACCAAAATGAATCTACACCAAGACATAAAATAAATGAAATCTCAGAAATTCAGCACAAGAATAGAATATTAAAAATGTTAGAGGAAAGGAACAGATCAGAAAGGAAAGACCATCAGAATCACGACGGACTTCTCAGAACAAACTCTCAAGTCCAAAAGAGCTTGGAGTGCAGTCCATCAAGTCCTGAAAGAAAACACCTTGCAAACCAGATAGATGTAACCTGCAAAAGTATCTTCCAAAATTAATGGAGAAATAAGATACTTCCACGACAAAGAACAACTGAAGAAACTCATTATCACCCAATAAACACTGCAAAGGGTTCAGAAAGATATTCTGGACAGAGAAAAAAATTACTTCAATTGCAAGAACAAAAACAGAAAGAAAACACCAAGGAAGGAAAGCAATTGAACAGAGGGTAAAAGTAAGGAACTGACAGTGTCAAAATAAAGTAGCATATGCAAGCGATACATATCAGTTATTACTATCAATGTGAATGCCCTCAATTTACCAATCAAAAGAAGCAGACTGGCAGGATGGATCAAAAAACAAGATCCAAAAATATACTGTATACAACAAACACATTTAACTCAAAAAGAAATTCATAGACTGAAAATCAAAAGATGAAAAACAGGGGATTTAGCTCAGTGGCCTAAGCATCTGCCTGGCAAGTGCGAGGTCGTGAGTTCAATCCCTGGTACAAAAAAAAAAAAAAGCTGAAAAACAATACTCCATACAACAGGAACCCAGAAAAAATCAGGCATATCTATTCTGTTTGCAGACAATGTGAATTTCAAATCAGTAATGATCAAAAGAGACAAAGAAGGTCACTACACACCTGTTAGGGGAAAAAATCAACAGGCAGAGATACAAATCATAATATAGATACATCAGATATGGGAGTATCTAACTATATAATAGAAATATTAATAGACATGAAAAATCAAATAAGCAATAACACAATTTTAAAGAGGAACTTTAATACCTCATTGTCACAATGAGACAGATCAACTAGACAAAATCTCAGCAAAAAAATAGAACTGAAAAAAAACCTATGAAAAAAATAGAATTAATAAAATATTTACACAGCGTTCCACCCAATAAAGTCAGAATACACATTTTTATCAGCTGACATAAATCATATACTAGCCTGAAGAACATGGTTAAGTAAAAGCAAAGGAGCTGAAATTATCCTGTATATTGTCTGAGCACCGTAAAATATAATTGGAAATAAATAGCAAAAGAAACTGCAAAAGCTCCATAAACTCATGGAAATTAAATAACATCCTCCTAAACAACTAATAGGTCACAGAAAAAATAAAGAAGATATCAAACAATATCTATGATCATAGGAAAATGTGAATACAACATACTAGCACCTGTGGGATGCAATGAAAGCAGTCCTAAGAAGGATATTTTATAGCAGTGAATTCTCACAGTGGGAAAACTGAATGAACACAAATAAACAATGCCATGCTGCACCTCAAGCTTCTAAAAAAAGAAAAAGAGAAAGACAAACCCAAAGGCAATACAAGGGAGGAAATTATAAAAATCGCAATTGAGACCAAGAAAACAACAAAAAGAATTAACGAATCAAAGAGTTGGTTCTTTGAAAAAAAATTATAAACCCCTAGCCAATCTTACCTCAAAAAGGAAAGAAAAGACTCAAATTAATGAAATCACGAAAATGGTGGACTCACTACAGATCCTGTGCAATTCAGAAGATCATCAACACATACTTTGAAAATCTCTACTCACCTAGGATAAAAACACAGAAGAAATGGACAGATTCCTAGAAACATATGAAATACCAAAGCTGAATCAAGAAGATACTGTGGTACCTATTACTGTTATCCTGGTAACCTGCTGTGAAATTCTGTACCAATTTCACTACACTGTCTCAATTGGCTTTATTCCATCTTGTTCTGTTGTATTTTACTACCTTCAAAAAATAAAAAATTATGAATACTCCAAATCACTTAATGAAAATCAAAATGTAATTAAAAGTTTACCAACCAAGAAAATTCCAGGTTCTGATGGATTCACAGCTGAATTCTACAAGAAGTTTAGAGAATATTTAACACCAATATTCCTCAAACTATTTAATGAAATTGAGAGGGAAGCAATTCTCACTAACTTATTCCTGGAGGCAAGTATTACTCTGATACCAAAACCAGATAAAGACCCAAGCAAAAAAAGAAAATCACAGACCAATCTCCCTAATGAACATAGCTGCAAAAATCCTCAATATAATAGTAGCAAACAAAATGCACCAAGTCATCAAGAAGATTATACACCATGACAAACTGAGATTTATACCAGGAACATAGGGATGGTTCAACATATGCAAATCAATAAATGTATTTCACCATATCAATAGAGCCAAAAATAAGAATCACGTGATCATTTCCATAGATGCAGAAAAATACAGTCCTCTTTTCAAACATACACATTTCATCGTTCTTGTCATTTTCTGAGGCAGTTCTGTTTCCCTCCTTCATGCGTACCTTCAGTTACTCTGACTCTAGTTGTTGTGAGTCCTGGTTGCCTCAGTGTCCTGACACGATTCATAAAATTTACCTTCCATGATCTTTTTTGAATTTGAAAAAGAGCAATAAGTTGCATGGTGCCATATCAAGTTCATAAGATAGATGAATACGTAGCACATTGTTATGAGTCTACCTTTCTATTGGATGCTACTCATTACATTTTTTTTGGTACCAGGGATCGAACTCATGACCACAGGTTTATGAGGCGGGGGCTTTTGCCTCTGAGCTAAATCCTCAGCCCTAGTTTTTTGTTCACAACTTATAAAGACTTTTCTGAAAGAGGACTTCCAAAATTGCTTCAGCAAATGACAAGAACAGTAGGATAAATGTGTCTGAAGCAAGATGGAGTATTTTTAAGGTGATTAAAGGTAATACGTCTTAATTGTATTTTTTAAAAATTTAAACACACTCCTGATATTTTAATCACTCTTGATATGTATTCTCAGTACAAAAAAACACACAGACACAAAGCAATATATAGGCAAGGCTAACGCAAATGTTAACTAGATAAACTGTACCATTCTACAACATCTATATTAGTGCATTTCTAACAAAAATGCTCTGTACCATGAACATACACAATTATTAAAAAAAGGTATATGTTTTGGGGTTTAACAGAATACATATTTAAAAACAGTAACACCTATGCCCTAAAAATAAGAGTTTTGGTAACTCATGCTAATAAAACTCTCTTTACTCTGCTTTTTGCCTTGTCATAGGACTTTCTTGACTGGTAAACACAAAAGAGCTAAATTACTTTAATTTGTAGTTGGAAGTGGAAAGAAAATGAGTTAGAGAAAGGAAATGGTTAATATAATGTTGCCACTTTCCAAACGACTTTTTAGCCTCAGTGAGCGTCACACTGCCCTGCTCCGACCTTTTTTTTGTGGTGCTAAGTCATGGGAAAATTTAAATATTCTAAGGAAATCCTCTCATTTAAGCAGTTTTGCTGAGAATTTATTAATAGATGACTTCTTTTAGAAAAAGAATAATTATCTTCTAATTTCTCTTAATATTTTAGAGGTTTCTTTAAGTGAAGCCAATCTTTCCTTTCATTGGTTTGATACGTGGGTGGTTTGATATGTGAGTGGATTTATCATTGATAACTCTTGTTAGAAGTTAGAGTAGAATTGAAAGAATAGATTTTTGTTTTAATTCCAGAAGACTAGCCAATTAATGAAATTAATGCTTTAAGTCAAGAAAGGATAGATTTAAATACTTATGTTCAGCTATTCGAAATCAATTATAAATTTTATTTATAAGCTCTCCGCTAGAATCAATGCCTGCCCTGAAGCTTCTAATCTTAAATGACATATTCATAACTGTCAAATCTATTAGCATGTAGCCTTTCACTTACTGAATTCATGAAAATATCCAGCATTATTATCTTTCTGTTAGATATGTTAAATCAGACATAATCTATCACTTTAGGATACATATTTACATTTTCGTTGTGTTTTAGCAGCAAAGCACATGCCATCTTGTGGCTGAAAGAAATATGCAACAATAAATTTTGAAAATACTTTGTGGAAAACCAAAGATTCCAAAATACTACTTTGAATGTATTTCTAAAGGAATGGCGGGCAGACGTTTTGGTGCAGCAGCACCACAGTACACAATCTTTCACGTTAACACTGGACAGTCTGTTTAACCTGTGTGAAATGAGGACTTTAATAATGATAGTCCAGTTTATTTATTTTTAGACTTTTTTCCTGGAATCCTTTAGTGGGTTGAAACAATTTAGTGCTATTACCTCACTTGCATGTTACTAAGCACGGGTCAGACTATTTACATGCATAATTGCTTCTTCTGGTGCACCTCTAGGAAACTGGGGAACAGGTTCTTTTCCTTTACTGAGCAAAGGAGGGAAGTGATTAAGAAGTAGGTGAGGCATGCACTTCTTGTAGAATTTTTACTATTTCCTGTGTGTCAGATGCCACAGTAATGGAAGGTAAAGTGGAGGAAAATCTAGGGCAGACATCTTTAGGTTGACAGTCAGAAGATCTGCTTTACAGTTTGCAGTCGACTTGTTCTGTGACCTTTGGCAAGTGTCACACCATAGAATGTACACATAGGTCACATACCCCAGACCTACTTCTTAAAGGGATAGAAGGATTGTTTTTTTGGTTTGGTCTGTGCATCAGTTTATACTTACACATCAAAATATAAAATTTGTCCTCTTACGCCTTTTATGTGTACAACAGTTTTTATTCATACTGTTTTATGGCAGGTCTGTAAAACTGTGATTTTTTAACATTGCAATACTGAAATACAGTATGCATTGAAAAATTCTCCACTCTCCCCTCCACCAAACCTCAGGTAAGCAGTATTGTATTACTTATTTGCAAGAGTTTGTGTCTTAACTGTCTCAAATATGTGGAAACATGTCCTTCTGTGAATGACTTATTTTCTTGTAGCTAATGTATTTATAGTTCATCCATATTTTAGCATGTAACATGATTTCCTTCTTTATATTCATTATACATATATGCATATATGTTTGTTTTTCTTTCAGTACTGGGAAGCAAACTCAGGACTTTGTGCTTACCAGGCAGATGCTGTGGCACTGAGCTACACTCCTGGCCAACTTCCTTCTTTTTAAAGATGAAATAATATTTCAGTGTACGCATACATTTTGTCCATCCAATTTTTTAAATATTTTTAACTTTTACTAGTACATTTGGCAGTATATAATGATCATGATGGTGGTAGGAAATCAACGCATATACAAAACAAACATCAATTCTTTTTTGTCCACTTCTCTCTACTCCGTTTTATTTTTCCAACATCAGATTCATTTATTTATCTTTTAAGGCCTTATTAATTGTCATATATACTGATTAAGAACCACACAGATAGGTCAAGAAACATATAAACACATAAGATAATTATACTGCATCAAGTACGCTTCTAGATATGTTGTCCAGTTTGCTCCCGACTCTTGATTATTGTGACTATTACTATAAGGAAATATAAGCATACAAACATCTCTTAACGATGCAGCCTTTCTTCAGTTCTTTTAGATTTGTGTCCACTAGTGAGACTACTAGATAATATTGTAACTCTAGTATTAGGTTTCTTTTTTAGAGGGCAGATTTTGCAATGTTTTCCATATTGACTACACCATTTTGTATTTCTACCAGTTATGCACAAGGGCTCCAATTTCTCCTTATGTTGGTCAATATTCATTTTGTGTGATTTGTCTTGTTGTTGGTTTGATTTTTTATCATCATACGGGTGTGGGATGACATCTCACTGTCGTTTTACTTGCATTTCTATTATGATTCGTGATATAAAGAATAGTTTATATGTTCGTTGTCCACTTCTGTTATCTATGTGGAAATGTCGATTTAGATTCCTTGTCTATTTTTTAATTGTGTTCCTTTTCTGAGTTGTAGAAGTTCTTTTATATTCTTTACATTAGTCTCCTACTGGATGCATGATTTATAATTATTTTCCCCATTTTGTAAGTGCTTTTTTCATTCTTTTGATTTTTTTCCTATAAAGTGTAAAACTTTTAAATTTATCATAGTCCCATTAGGGTATTTTTGCTTTTTATGCCTATGATTTTTTGAATTTCCAAAAAATATTGTTAAATCCACTGTCATGAATACTTCCCCTTATGTTTTCTTCCAGGAATATTGTGTATTTAGGTCTTGTATTTAGCTGTTTATTCCACCTTATTTTCTCTATGTTACAAATTAAAAGTCTAAGATCTTTCCTTTGCACATGCATATTGTTCTTTCTCAGCATCATGTTTTAATGACTGCCCTTTCCTTATTATTTGAGTTTGACTCTAGAAAGAATTAATTTGCCTATATATATGACGGTTTATTTTTGAGGGTTTTTGGTTGCTTTGTTTAATTATTCTATATGTGTGTTTTTATGTCAGTACCATATTGCTTTATTATAAATTTTAAAATTTATTACAAATTTTAACGTGCTTTGAAATTATAAAGTGAGAAGTTTTTAACTTCATTCTCCTTTTCCAAGATAGTTTTGACAATATATAGTACCTTGAATTTCCAGACAAAATTTAAAATTGTTTTCTGTTTTTGCAAGGGGCTACAGATAATTTTGACATTAAATATCTAGGTTTTGATATGTAGCACTAATTGTTTTCTTAACATTCTAATCTATTCTAGCAAAAGAATCCCTACCTTATGCATTGATACAAAGCTCTTTTACCTGTTACCTATGTGACTACATTTGTTAAACTTTAATCTCCATCTCTCATTTCCAAAATATAACCACCACTCATCATTCATACCATGTTGGACTAACTACCAAAATCTACCTACTCATCCATTTTAGTCAAGGAATTCCCCTGCAATGGCTTACACACTAGAATCACTGCCCCATTTTATTCTGTTTTTGCCTTTCATTCTAGCTAGCCAGCAGTTTCTTCGTCCTTGAGCTGATCTTGTACATTATCTTCTATCACCCTAACCAATCATTAACTTTTCACTAACTAAACAACCAGAACCTGTTGACAATTCTTTCATGGAGATTATGCCCCCTCATATTGACCTTGCTCCCAGGAAAACAGACACTCACACACTGACGATGTCACAATGTAGTCTCCATGAAAAAAATGTGATTTACAGAGTTGCTAGACTATATCTTGACTTGTGTGCCAGCTGAGCTGAGAAAAACTGGACTCCTACCTTGGGAATCGATTAAGTCTGTGCCACATTTACCTGTAGTGGGAAGCAAAAGTGGACTGAGTTACCCTTCTACTGCGTTTAGTAGTAAATGACCAGATGTTAGTTAACAGCATTCGTATGAAAAATATAATACATTGTCTTGCAATTGTGATCAAGAGATGTAGAAATTTCAACTTCCTATGGTGTCTGAGTGGTTTGTATGCAAACCACACAAAAGTTCATGTTGTCTAATGTGCTAGAGAAAAAGCAAAATGCTTCTTATGTATCTGCCCCACCTCAGGTAGGGTCAAGTCTTAGATATTACACATTTATTCATGTGGCAATGCTCAGATTAATAAGTCACATGTGCAATTGGAGATATATAAATAACAAAATAAAATTAAACCCCCAAACCTTAGCTTCTTTTACTCTTTGATCTGCCTAACCTTTTCCTAGTTGTCCTAGGCTCATTAAATTCATTATAGGTAACTTGTCAGAGAGGTTAAATATTGTAGCTGTTCACTCACATAAAATGTGTAGGCCTGCTATCCCCATCATGGTGTAAGAGGAAAGCAGTGAATTTCAACTCATTTGCAATTATCATTGCTATGACAAGAATATTTTATAATCTCTCGGGATATTATCATTGGTAGCAGTTTTATTCTTTAACACTAAACATCAGTTAAGAAATCATATTAGGTATTCTAGCAATCAGCTTTAATACTAATTGGCTAATAAGCTAATTAGCAAAGTAAGAAATATTACTACTATGCTGTATTATGATTTAGCTAAAATTGCATATACAGATGCATAATGTGGAATTTCTAAAAATTCCATTTAGAAAATTTAGCAGTGTGTTTAAATATTTCTCATTCACAGGCAACCAGCTGTGATGAAGGAAGCTGTATTTAGTTAGTCAAAATTGAAGGTGCCAGCAGATTTCAAAAGGAACATGTGAAAGGGAACTTTTTATAAACTTTGTTTTCCTTCTTAGTGTAGATTAGCACAACATACCAAAATTGAGGTGTTAGAGCTATTTTAACCATCCCATGTACAATGAAAAGTTATGAAGCACACACTTTTCTAAGGGCACAACTGTTTGATAACATTTATGGAAAGCACCTGTGCAGTATCCTGCTGTAGCAGCCACTATTGGCACAGTTTGTCATGACATTAGTGGACATATTTGTGTGCACCTTGAACATAGCTTTATCTCATATTTGACATAGTTATTCAAAGCTAACGTGTTTTATATATGATTACATGAATAGTTGTATAGAGAAATATATAGATATTAGAATATATCACACTATATACATAGAAACATGCACACATATGCACATGTATCATATATATGTGTACAGATTCTGACAAGACACACATCTACACATATATATATACACATATATATGTATGTATATACAGATATATATATATACACACACATATGTATCTATAGATGTGTGATTTTTCAGAATTCATTCTGCATTACACAAAACAATATGGTGGGTTTTAAATGTATTTATAGCAATATCAATATATTTAAACTTCTAAAAATTCAAGTTTCATAATATTAAGATATCATAAAATTCTTTTCTTCTTTCACAAAGTGTCAGAGCACACAGTATTTTTAAGTCAGTGAAATTATATTGCACAATATTGTAACAGTGGACGGATGCTGTTACACATTCATTCAAACCCAATAAACTGTATCCTTGGGTGGTGATCATGTTCTAATATACATTCATCAACTATAAAAAATGGACTACTCTGGTGGGAGATGTTGATAATGGCAGAAGCTATGACTGTATGAAAAATCTCTGGAGCTTCTATACTTAGTTCTGTGAAACTAAAACTTCTGTCAAAAAGAGTTCATGGCAAAAAAAAGAAGAAAAAAGCATAATGAGAAGTCACAACACTGGGAAAATTCTTATTCACTCATACTGATTATAGCATGATGAAGCAGACTTTTTCCGGACACCAACAGATACTAAATTGTAAGAAGCATAGCTACAGTTCTCCTTTCAAAGTGATGAATTCGACATTTAAAATTATTAGTAGTCTAATTTTGTGTTGTGTTATATGAAGTGAATCACATAGATTACATCTTGGAACTTAGCAGCATTTGTCAGACAACCAAAAAAAAAAGAATTAGAAATGCAAAAACAACGGTAACAAAGCCAAGACATGTACAGAACTAAAGGAACACAGAGAAAATGCTATCCAACAGCTTTTCAGCAAATGAAGAGATTAGGTAGATTATAAAGTGTGTCTAGAAGTTTTCTGACCAGATAAGCGTGGAGGAGGCAAAAGTCTAACACTTCTCTAAGCAACTTGTGAAAATTGCAGAAACTGAAGGATTTGGGAGACACGCGGAGAAAACAGAAACGACATCACAAAAGACATCAGGGCAAAGTGCAAATAGTAAAGAGCACAGTGGAATTTATTGGAAATAGCAAAAAAGAATATTCTATTACTACCACACATGACTGTGGTACATAATGATTACATTTATCTTGTGGAGTTGGCAAATGTGCACAGCATATCTTAATTTATTTTCTGTTCCCTATACCTCCCATTGCTCTCTGTGTCTTCCAACACTTGGTCCCTTTCCCATGTGCAAAAGCTCTATTTCCATTTTTTTCTTTCATTCATGTTTTTCATCCACGTTCCCTCACCCTCAATCTCTTTTTCCCCTTCCCACTTGAAAAAGATCTTTCCACTTCCTATTCTCTATCTTTCACTCTGCTCTTTATTTATATTTTGGATTTCTCATACAAAAGATACCAAGCCATAAAGGACAAGCTTGAAATACTCGTATGTAAATGCCCTTGAGGTTGTAATAGTAAATAAAATCAATCAGGCACACTAGCCTTGCGTGGCGAGTGGTATAGGCAGAACTGTCCTACAAAGCAGCATGGGACAGTCACATCAGGCGATACAAGCAGCTTGATGAGACAGTCATTTATGTACTGCCAGTGGTTCAGAGCCGCCTAACAGTGACACATGCAAATGCAGCCCCATCTTGATTTTGTTAAACTAGCTCTAACTAGTTTCTCTTTTTTTCATTTCTTTTACTGTGTCTAAATGCACCTTGTGACAGGTTTTTTTTAAAAGAAAAAACCCCAAATATTTATCATCTTCATCAAATATGAGGCTCAAACTTGAAGGCTTTGTGATCAATTACAACTGAGTAAGGACCACACATCATTTTATGTTTAGCAACTTAACTCTGTAGAATTCCATCCCACTCCATTTACCTGATACGCATTAATCAATCGGACTGTGTATATACTACTGGTTGGGAATGGAGAAGGAAAATACAAAGATGGATAAGACAAGAAGTCTCCAATCTGATGGAAGAAGAATGGTAAGGGTGATTGACTCAAAAAGCAGAAGTACCTAAGTGTTCTGGGGAAGCACAACTGGCTGAAAAGCCCAACGAAAGGCTGGATTGAAGAGATAGTATTTTGATCCAGTTAGAATTATTAATCCTAGTACTTCCATTGGCACAGTGAGACCAGGTAACACTTCCAGGCAAAGGTAAAATAGATGTGACACGCAGAGGGGCAGCGAAAGAAATTTATGAGACAACTATTTTTGTATATCAATGCATTTCATTGAGATGTGTTTATTTAAAACCTGGATCTCATGCTCAGCATTCCCCAACAGTGATTTTCCAACTAACTAGATCTGGACTGAACCAACTATTTTCTACCTTGCTTCAGGGACTCATTCCACTTTTTGAACAATTCTAGTCCAGATTTTTACTTTAATGTAAGCTTAAATATTACTTCCTCTATCATGCATCTACTGGGCACAATCCTACTTTCTGTGAATGTATAGATTAATCTCTTTTCTACAAAATATTCTTCTGAATGACTGAGTGATTTCAACCTTCCATGTCTGAGTCACATTCATTACAAACATTGAATTGTGATTTTAAAGTTGTATTTGCATTTGTAAGATCATATGCACTATTGACTGACACAAAACACCTGATGAGTGCCAGACACAAGGCAATATCAGAGACTATCAAATAATAACTGTTAACAAAAATGTATCAAAACAAAGATTTTTAAAATCTAGAACAAAGGGTGACAGTACAATGATTTACATGAATATGGAATCAGTCTTTAAGAATGACTAGTGATTTAAAAAAAAAACACTGAGTGAAGAGGCCACAAAAAAGAAGAGGGTAATATTTCTTGGAACTGGAGACTTTTCAAAAGAGATTAAGTAACTGAAGGTAGATAAGAAGTCACTTATATTAAAAAAGAGATCATAAAACTACATTTTAGGTGGGAGAGATATACATACGCAGAGAGATTATAAAAGTGATCTTGGAAGAGACTACAATCTCTGCAAACCCAAAATGTATAACTGAACTTCCCAATTAGAATAGTGCAGGCTGGAGATATAGCTCAGTGGCACAGCACCTGCGTGGCAAGAGCAAACTCCTGAGTTCAATTCCTATGAAATAAATAAATAAATAAAATAACACTATAAACCTGATTGTACTTATAACCATAATATTAACAGTGAAACTGAGCATCCAATCCTACATAAGTTGTAGGATTCCTGAAATAGTGCCAATATTAAATTCTATCTCTTAATATCATACTGGAAAGGCAATATTGCATTTAGGAAACAAATACATTATTTTATTCTAGACATACAGTGAAGAATTACAGGCAAAGGAAAATAACTAAGAATTTTGAATGATGCCTGAACTCTATACAATAAACATCCCATGATTTCCTTGAATTTTATTTTCCATGAGCACAGGTATTGTTTGGTTCCACTGCTGGAGCCCTATTGCTTAGCACACTTCCTGGAATAAAACAAGTGTTCAAAATGAGTTTGCTGCAAGAGTAAAACAAAAGCGTTTCTGTTCCCCTCAATACTTTTCCTCACAGTGATTGTGATACAAGCACTTAAATTAAGAAAATTGCTTGTGATGAGAAGGAAAAGAGAAACAGTTGACTCTTATCTCCAGTCTGATAGCAAGCAGGATCTTCAGGGGCTAAGAGGCTATGATGTGTATGATAGAAAGAATAAAATTGAGGGAAACACAAGATAATGTGGGAAGCCCACGTTAAAGACAAGGCTCAGAGAGCACTTCTCTGCCAAAGGCACTGAAATTGTGCAGGATCTTTGTGTGCTCCCTTAAAACACCCACTGCTGAATTTTCAGATCTACCCATTTTACTGTAATTGAGTACATTAACCCTTAGTTTCTTATTATGCAAAATGAAATATGCATGGAATGTTGGAAATCATCACAATCACTTAACGTT
Source organism: Dolichotis patagonum (assembly GCA_004027295.1). Classification (NCBI taxonomy): domain Eukaryota; kingdom Metazoa; phylum Chordata; class Mammalia; order Rodentia; family Caviidae; genus Dolichotis; species Dolichotis patagonum. The sequence goes on along the minus strand of PVJX010014454.1, from coordinate 11,479 downwards.
TTAACTTTAAAACATGTGACCAAAATTTATCCATTCACATCTTCTCATATTGCACCAGTTGTATAGTACAATGTATGCTACGTCCCACAGCCCTTCCCACAGTGGGCCCTGTGGGGAAGAGAAATACAGAATACAAATACAGAAGGTTGTAATTTTTATGAGTTCTAATATCGTGACACAATATGACTATAAAAGTCGCTTGCCATCTATAGTTTTTGTCATCGCAGAAGACTGATCCTGAATACCAAAATAGGGCCAGAGGTTTAACTCAATGGCACAAGCACCTGCTTAGCAATTGCGAGGTGCTGAGTTTGAGCCCGGTACAAAAACAAAGCAAAGCAAAACAAAACAACAACAACAGCTGAAAACCAAAGATAATTTTTGTTGCTGTTACACAAGTATAAAGAATTATGTTTGGAACTGCCTTTTCAGTACTCCTATGCTATCTTTTAGTTGTTTCATGACATTGAGAAAAGATGCCTGGAAAACAATCTTGAAAAAACAGGAAAGTAAAACCAAAGATTCTGAACCCTTGAGAAGGTCACTGTATCAGAGAAAGGACAACTACCTGCTGAGTCCTGCTTTATAGAGCTAGGGAAACATAGAACGTGTGAGGAAGAAGGACCATACGAATTTTTTACATTCTCTGAAAGGAAAAGAACTGTAGCATCTATACATTTTTCTTCCCTTGATTACTGTGTGTTTATGTACACACATAACATAATGACTATCATAGATGTGTATGGAGATGCAGGGTGGTAGGCATAGATTCCCGCACATGCACACAAAGTTTTCCCACCTTTGCTTTATCATTATTTTATATCAGGATTATTGCTGGCACTTAACTTTACAATAGCGTCTTTAGGCCATATATTACGTGTAGTTAGTATCAACTAGACATGGGCATCATGACTGCCAGGACTATGTGTTGGGGGAAAGAGAAACCAGAAGCAGATAAAAGGCATACTGTTTTTTATGGAAGTTAAATATGTGCAGAAGAATGAATATGGTTACTAAGCAGCCAAAATGCTGACTATTACACTGCGTCCTTCAGCTCCTCCGAATAATCACTTGTACACAATGTTTCATGCTACTGGCCTTGGGACTTTGCACATCCCACCTCTTGGTTAATTTGCTCCCTGTCAGGTGTTGCCAGTGGGGCCACCAGAAGCAGGCTGTGAGATTCCAAGACAAGCAGGGGATCTGATCCTTCCTGATTACTTGCTGGCCCTCTCAGCAGTGACCTAACCACTGCCATTTACCCAGGCAGTAGCTGTCCGTTCTAGTCTCAGATTTCTTTCCCCAAGCCAGTTTTCTGTTCATCCGTGATGACTATATCATGGTTACTTACTTACAGAGTCAGAAAAAAAATTACTGCACGAGAGAGCCAGAAGATCTAGGTCTTTTTCAAATTCTTGTTTATGACTTTTTAAAAAAAATTCTTAGCTTATTGACTAATGTCACCTTAATTGAGCTGGTTTTAGTCTCATTTGTATGTTAAAAACAGGATTATTATGATAACCTTTTATGATCTACCAATGAATTGCGAATATTAAGAAAATATCTGCGCAGCTTCTTAAATAAAGAAAAATATAATTTTGAGCTAAGATTCAATATGGCCAAAGAAATAATTTTCGATATTAAGCCTTCTAGAAAATACACAGGCATCAATCCAGATGAATGATTAATAAATTGAAAATTAGTCAAATAATAGTACAGCAGCAACAGCATGGAAATATGGTTACTTTCATCCCAGATAAACTATTTAATGAAGAAAATTAAACTTCAATTAGATGGACTAGAAACAAGGAATTATTCAGTGCAAGATGCCAAATGTCAAATGTGTTAGTGTGGCTAGGATTTTTTGGCTTTCCTTCTCATTTGTTTTGTTTTTGGAAGGGGGTGCAACAAGGCATGAGATGAGAGTTTGGTTTCTGCAGGAAAACAAGAAAACTGGGAAGAGTAAGGCAAATTCTGCGTAACCAATTTTGAAATGGGACCTTTGTTCAAAGTCAAATGCAACATTCCCCCAAGAATTGTTTATTAGTAGTGGGCTGAGGAAAGACACAAATTAAATACCATGGTAGAAAAAAGAATCAGAGCAAACCAAAAGAAAAAAGAAGTGTAAAGTCTCTTGACATCCATAAACAACAATTAGAAGGCATCACTGTCACGCTGAGGTAGAAGTCCCAAGGCTGAATGGCTTGGATAAGGAAAAATACGGTCTGTTTTGACCTACTAAAAAAGACAAAAAATATAAGAGAATCTATTTTCAGCTTTGGTAAAATAATGTCAGGAAGACTCCTCTTTTTCTTAGAGTATTCTGAAATGGGTCATTTAAATATTGTGGCACATTTGTGTAAATGAGTTTAAAAATAAATAATAGTGTAGAACCAGAGCTACCTGTACTTAGGATACTATCATCAACTATTCTTGTATTCTGGGAGTAAGTTGAGGTTTTCTGTTAGTCATTTCTCTATAATCAGATATTCAACTGTCTGACTGACTGTCCGTCTGTCTGAATTTCATTTTGTTCTCAGTTTTATTTTGGAAACCAAGGCCATAGCATCTTATATTATGTTCACAATCCTAAAAGCAACACGTCTTGTTTCTTATGTCAACTTTCCTGAGGTTTTCATAATTTGGACATCAAATTTGAGATAATCCTTTTCTGGTATCTTCTCTCATTTTGTTTCTTTTGCTTGTGTAGGTTATTCCAATTTCTGGCCCTTCCAAATGATTTAATTTCTTATTTTATAGAACATTTCCTGTTAATGCCCTTTCCAAATATGCCTGGCACACGGTAAATTTGACTCTGTATTCTGGAGGGATATCAAAGTTTTGGACTGTGTCATCTCCAGAAGGACATACAAGTTGGTGACCTTACCATCTGATGGAAGGCAATGTTCTATTTTCTTAATTTCCTTGAACACGTGCCATAGAAGACTACCATTATTGCCCTAAACTATACTATTTCACAACATCTAAAAAAGTGAGAAATTTGGTAAAGATGAGCATTCTGTCATTCAAGGGCATTTTCATTCAGTACATTAAAGAATATCATTTATTGTAACCTAATCTCATCTGATTATCGCAAACATATGAAATAATGCAGGTCAGAGGCAGTTCCTCTCACCTTGGAATCCAAAGTCTGATGGTTATAGTCCTTCATTAAAGATCTAATAAACAAAGTTTTTTGTTAAGCAGATTATTTGCAGCCAAGATACCCTAACTAACTTCATATATTCTTGAAATTTGTGGAGCCCAATAGAAAAACAATTGTTTTTTAGTCCTAAAATACAGCAGAAAGGATTAGCTTGTCATCAGTATATGTTATGGACTCTTTTACCATGTATTCATAAAATTAAACATTGGAATGAGAATAGGTAGGGTAGGTGTTTTTTTTTTCTTTTCTTTCTTAAAAAATTTTATTGGTATATGTTTGCAGTAAATAGAAATGAAACAGGATGTGCACTGATGGTACTGGTTTGTTTTAATTTTGGATAGTCCATGTGTTCATGATATATGATGTGATATGTTTCCATAGGAATTCTGAGGGTGAAACTTGTTTTCTTTCCAGAAGAGCTCTAAGTTCAAATGTGTTTAATATAGAAGTTGTAGAATGCTTCCTTAACAAAAACTTAATTACCTGAATTAGGTTGTAATTCAAATGAGGACAAAAACCTACTTCAGAATTGTGTGTAATTTATAAAATGTATGCAAGACTATGCTAAAATGTCATTTCTTTCTCCTTTATTCATTCATCCCTTCTAGTCTATTCTTGCCACTAGTCTTAATAAATGATAAAAGCAGAATCTCTAATGAATTGGATTTACCTTGTATAATAATATTTCATAATGAGCTGAAAGACTCATGTGTACTTACTTTTGAGCTGAAATGCACTTAACTACTAGGTCTGATGAGCCCTATTCTACTACAAAGGTAACGTATGAAAGTATATCCTTATAGAACTTTCACTGTGCTTACCAGGTTCAATTTCTTTGGCAAATTCAATTTCTTCAGCAAGATACCACTCCTTTTAGAAATTTCTTTTACAAAAGTCTGGCCAAGTTTTTTACCAACATTTTATAAGCAAAGAGAAATTCTAGTCAATATATTTCATGTGCCTTTCAAACAATAGGGGTGACTTAGAGATAGTCAACCTAGCATATTGTCCTTTAAGTTTGACAAATTTAACCAGCAAACCATTAAGCATCAGTCTGACCATTCCCAAAATTGCAGACTGGAGAATGACATTTTCTTTACTTCAATTCTGAATTCCTCTTGCGGTAAGTAGAGATAAATGAGGAAAATCAGACACACAAAGGCATGGCCCTCACACCGGGATACCTTGCCATATTTTAAGACAGATTCTCAAAAGGGAAATCTGAATAACTAGCAACCAGACTCTTCTCTTCAAGGCTCAACAAAGTCACATCTCTGGAAATGCAGGCAGAGAAATTAAATAAGTCAGCATTATATGATCCATTTGCAATTTTTCTCCTTGTCTTGAGTACTTGAATCCTATAGTTTTGCCTTTCTCAATATTCTTTCAACCATAAAGGTAATAAAGATAAAATTCTGTAAAATAGCTTAAGCTACAAATGGAAGTAAAGTGCCCTACAGTTTTAATTGTGTGGGGGAACAAACTGGCGAGAGATCACTCCTTGAACATTTTTTACTGTGTAATATTTTCACGACAGCATGGTACTAAAAGCATCCAAATAATGTAAGGTAGAGATCAGCACTTCCAGCAATGAATATTCTAAGAAAGTCAATTAATGGTGCCTATAGTAGACGCTGTATCTTTCTGAGGAGTTTTTCAATCGCTGAGATCGAATTCATTTGCATGTAATTTATCACACTAATATGATTTTAGGCATAATTGCATCACATCTTGTCAGGTTTCACTTTCTTCTCTCCAAAAACAGCACATGCTTCTTTGACACAATACTCTTAGACTGAAAAATACTGGTTTTTCAAATAATTAAGAAACTAAAATTATACCTTTCTACAGATAAAATAATGAAACTATAAGTCCCTGATTGCTTGAACAATTTATGCCTGCATAAAGTCATAAACTTGTGTGTCTTCGGTTGCTTTTTAGATCTTTTGTTTTTCTCTTTTTCAACAAATACTCACTGACAAGATTTAGAAGAAATTGTTTTATATATTCTCTCCAGGGCCACTCTGAGGAACTCCGTTGAGATAATGTCAATGCCCACTTCCTTTTGGGCTCTGGAGTATGGAAGATGAGATTCTAGATCACAGTCTGGCCAAAGCAATATTCAAAATAATAGTGATCGTAAGATAATTATAATGCTCAGGTCTTTAGTAGTTACTGTTGTGGAAATTAATTCTTTTTTAAAAAACTCATACTAGACTAAATGAGACCAGAAAGTTAGATAAAGCGTATCAGAGGAAATGAGAACTTTTGAATTTGCTTTAAAACAATAACACTTGCTTTTGAAATAAATTAAAATATGCAAAGTAAGCCACTTAATTAATCCTATAATGTACCCTTCACACTGTTTACTTTTGGTATATGTGGATTTTTTTTGGTTATGAATAGAAGGAAATAACAATTTTCTAGAAAATCATTGTATGAGGAGTTTGGCAAACAGTGTATTAATTAATCCTTATAAAATTCAGAGAGCTTGAGTTTGTCATTCCTATTTTACAGATGAGGTAATGAAAGTTCAGAAAACTTAACACCCCTGTCTTAGAGCTATTAAATTGTGAAGTAATAATTGTATTTTGAATCTATTTGGAGTGAAATTTTGCACTCTTTCAGTCCTGATAGATCTAATTCCATATTTCTATGGCCTTTGTAAAACAACACACATCTCAAAGTTCTGTAACTTTCTTGGATTCTCGCTGGAGAATCCACCCTCAGTGAGATCTCCAATATTGGGTTTATTCAAGCATCAAGTGTGTGTCAGGTGTGAGGATTTCAGAGTTAAATACAAGTGACTAAAACAGAAAAAAAACTTTAAGGTCCCTTTAAGCCCTAAAACTCAGATTAACAATACTATTGTGGACATAAAATGTAGCAGAAATTCTCTGGGACGGTAATTTTTCCTAGAGTGATCCCTTGGCGTGGAACCTAAGGACAGTTTTCTCATGGCGACCTTATGATGGTAGATATTACTCAATTTGTGTCAGAGTAGGAAATTAGAAGCTCCAATTTTGAACAGAAAAAGAAGGTAGTCCATCACAGATACATGACACTAACTTACACATATGTTCGTTTTCCTCTGACTCACTTTTTGAGGCTTGGAAAGGGATGCATTTTATTTTCGATATAGTAATTGGGATATAGTCGCACCATAACTCATGTCTTCATATTAGGCTTTTTCAACTTTTTTATGGTCCTGATTTTGACCCAAGTTTTGAGTTTTCCAAAAGAAGTTTCAAAAATAAAAGCAAAAGTGCTGGTAACAGAATTCATTTTGAAAACAGGTATAGGTTTATATTTCTAAGGAAAAATAATGCTATCATAGAAACATTGGGTAAAAAGACAGAATGATTTTGCAAAAAATTTTAAAAATGTTTTGCTAGCTGAGGATAGCACTCTTATTTCTCCTGATAGAACTGAAGATCGTAAAAACAAAAAGGTTCTCATCAACTTTCTGTCTCTTTCTGACGAAGCACTGCTTTGTGCTATAGAGCTTGTACAACCCCAGGGAGTAATGCTCACAGTAGTTTCTTTAGCTATTAACTTCCCATTTTTTATGTCATGAACTTTATTATCTTTGAGCTGATTGAGGGCAGTTCAGTTTGTTTCAGGGCCCTAATCTTTCACAGTGAGTGAGAACGATGAGAGTTCTCTAAGTTAAAAAATAAAAAGACAGAAAATATTTAAGTTTAAGGTAGTTACTACTATGCTAGCATCTGTGGCTTAGTGAAGTAATATTTTAGACAATATAGGTAATATTAGTGAATCATATGAACAAGTTCTATTATAAGTTAAAATTACAAAGACACTCTAATACTTGTCTTTTTATTATTACTATAAGCATAATTTGTGAATGAAATATGCAGTGAATAATCAAGCAAAGACTGGAGTATATTAGTAACTGACACCTTTATTTCTCAATAGGACAACTTGCTAGCTATACTATACAGAAGTCAGGAGGGAAAGGAAGTTCAAAATAGGTGTTATATTCTGATCAAACAATGAGCTGAACTCACACTTTCCAATTCATGTGCTATCTTATTAAATAACCATTCTTTTGTTTTAACTGGAGAATAAGTCTGAAGATGAATTCTGCTCTTTTCCATGTCTGGCAGTAGTAAAAGCAAACAGAATCAGAATCAACTCAAGTGTGAGTTTAAAAATTCAGGATGGAAGAAATAAGTTCACTATAGGCAAGGGGAAAAAGTCCATTCAAGACACCTTGCCATGCATCATTGATGTGATCAGTTTTTTACATGTTTTATTGGTTTGTTCTTATGCTAAGCATTGAGACTTTAATACTTGCAAATATTTATACCCCATGTATTTTCCTTTGGAAAAGCTACTGTGCTTCTAAATCTATTGTGCTTTCAAAACTAAATGTGCTGCAGTTCCTCTGCAAAAGTAATTGTGGAGTAGCAGAAAGGCCTCGTGGACCTGGGGTCAAATCTTTACTCAGGCAAATTACTTAGCCAATTTGGAGATAATTTTTAAGTACAAAAAACATTTTCTCTTGTCCATAGAACTAAGTAAAATAATATTTGTAAGCAACATGCCTAAGAAGAAGTGCTCTACAGGTAGTAGCTACAATTGTGTGGGTTGGATTGAGACCTGAAAGCTTTATTTCAGCTCATAAACTTGGTAAAATTTGTAAAAATAACCAGTGCATATTTCTCAAAGCATAAAGATTAAAAAACTGTTTAGTGTCATGAAACCAAGGATTTTAAAAACTCATTTAATCATGGAAATGGCTCTATCAAGATGTACTAACAACCTAAGAACTGCTTTTATCTTCTACTTAGAGAAATGCCACATTCATAATTGTTATCATACCAGTCTATAAATGAATCTTCAGTATTAAAATCAGTGATCTGTGACACCTGCATACCAAAATTGAGGACAAATTGCAGTAAGATAAGGTAGAATAAAGGAGGGGTATTGTGAAAGTAAAAGACCACAAAGTAATGTCAAAATTTGTTGGTATTATAGTCATTTTGGTTTGACAGTGTTTTTATGACCAAAACGGCCTTTGGAATTAAGGATATTCAGTATCTTGTTCAAAATCTCCTTGCAATGTTTATTTTTCCTAAAGGAAGGAGATAACAGTGTGTGAGAGGAACCCTATGTTCCATGAGTATTTTTGCAAAGTCAAGATAAAATTCAGTAGAACATTTGGAGAAACATGATGAAGTTATTACAGCACTCAAACTGTTTTCATCCATATATTTTAAGAAGAACTACCAACTTTGTTTTTCTTTCAATCACCAAAAATAGTACAATTTTAACAGTTTTATTTACAGATTTATTTCCATGTTTATGCTAGAAATTCCTCTTAGTTTGCTATTGTTCTATGTGGATGTCACACACAGATGTAGCAAGTTGAAAAGAGACTGCAGATATCAAAGATTGGGCTCTTGCATTACGTAGAAAGGGAAAAAAAACATAAAACTTGAAGATTGGGACTTCTGTTTTATGTGCCCACTTAATCTTTTCAAAGCAGCAAAATATTTTATTTTAAAGCACTCATTTTAGCAAGTTGAATATTAATCACTGAAAAATTCTTAGCACTATTATTAATTGCAATTTATTAGTGTTCTGGCTGCACTTGCTTTCAAATATATCTCACCATAGCTTTATTGAAAAGAGCATTCCACACTTACTGCTATTGAATAGAGCTGAGTCTCAGAACAGTTTCTAAAGTTGAATAAAGAGAAGCATTTAAATCATCTGATATTTACTGTTCAAATCTGGCCTTTTCAGCTATTACAGCACTTAGAATATACATTATATTTTCAGGTAAAACAATTTTGCTCATTCTATTGAATCTTGTTAACATTTATAGGAAAGGACAATTTACCTATCCTGATAAAAAATATTGTAGCATCCTGAGTCCTTTGCAGTTACAGTAAATGCCAACTTGTTTTGGTACCCATTACCACTTTCAAATTGCATTATGCAATATAATGCAAATGTGAGCTGTTAATTAGCAGAATCTGTTTTGTTTAAAGGCAGAGGGATTTTTCAAAATACTGCAGCTGTTACCTATGGAGAAAATGCATTTCACCTTACTAAGAAGAGTTGCACACGTACATACGTTGTTATGGATGGATCCTTTAGTGCTTCTTAAGGAGTGCTATTTTGTAATGGATTTCACATTGACTACAGCGAATTTTACCATTGCTACCCACTCAGTTTCTGCCTCTAGGTTGTTTTTTCAAGACAAGATGAAATTTTTCAAAGGACTAGGGATTGGGGGTGGAGGAAGGGTTCTTTAGAAAGGATGTACAGTATTTACCAAGGTCATAAAGAAATAGGTTTCTATATGAATATCTATTTAAATATCCATTTAAATACTATTTATTTGCACATCTTCATACACAGGCTGTGCCCAATCAACATCTTCAAGGATATAACCTGAAGGCAGCATCATGAAAAGACAAAAGCTAAAAAAATGAAAAAAAATCGAATAGCTATCACAGATAATATAGAAGGTGGCACATTACAGACAAATAGAATAATAAATCCTTTTCCCATCGGATTTTTTACCTAGACTTGGGGCCTTTAAAAACAACCAATTATGGTAAATGTTTAACTGTAGGAATTCAGGCAGACAGCCAAATTCTGGTTTCAAAGCTCTTAGGAGTGTTAACTGAAAGAGTTTTCATTTTGAAGCAAAAGGATTTCTGGATAGCACCTTTACCATAGTGTGTCTAGAGCCACCTGGAATCCGGTAAGTGAGAATTGGGCCGGGAAATATTTCCTGAAATATGGCAAAGGATGAGCTACCAGGAGTCTAAAGGCAATACTGAAACCATTTTCCTAAACCCAGCTTCGTCCTACAGACACAAAGTAAAGAAAGAGTTATTTTTCTTAGCCAATCACCTACAAAAACAGCAAGTCTGGGCAAAGGGAGGGAGGGAAAGAGGCATTTAGTTTTCTTTAGGAAAGCCACGTATTTGAAAGGCATGCAAGATAGCAAAACTCTTCTGCCACCGCCCCCCTCCAAGTTTATTAACCAAATTACCTATTGGTGCAAAATTGGTTTAAACATTAGACCTTCCTCGGGACCTCCCCACTCTCTGTGGAAACCCTCAAAATGGGTACAAGGGGCCAGGACAATCCATCCTCCAGGCTGTGGCCTCATAATATTTAAGAGGCAGCCGCTAATACCTCTGATAGAGATCCTGAGTGGTTACAGAAGTGACTTTTCTGAGTCCCTTTCCTCCCCTGCGGGTCTGTCCTCTCTTCCTTCTTTGCAGTCCCACCAGCACAGCCCCAAAGCCTCCATTCTCCTCTCTCCGACCCCCATCCCGGAAAGTCTCACGTCCACCACCACCCCCCCAATCAAAGTCCCCTGCCGGTCACCACCAAAGCCTGGAGAAGTGGAACGCACACAATACCTCCCTTATAGGGCTTGAGCTAGGAACTGGGCATGCTCAGTAGCCAGAGCAGATTTTTTTTTTTCTCTATCTCTTTTGGTCTCAAGTGCGGCATCTCTCCCAGCCCCACGCCTCTTTCCTCTACCCCAATCCCCGGTCCCCACTACCAGGTCCTTAATCACTCTGTTTAACCAGTTTTACGCCGAGGGCTCCCATAGTTCTAAAATGGGGAAAATTAACCCGTCTCTTCCAAACGCCGCCAAATAATCTCACTTCGGGCTCAAGCCTTACACTTTTGCCTTAAACCCCCAGCCCCTTTCGCGCAGACAGGAAGGGGGAGTGCGAACACTACTGGATCTCAGGAAACGGGTCCCAGGAAGGCTGCACCCAGGATCACCCTCTAGCGAGAAGTATTCCGGGAGCGCTCTGTTCTGCGGTGTGACAATTAGCCAAAGGTACCGTACCTCTCACTGGAACCCCAAGTGCGAGGGTTCCATCTGAATGTCATTGTTGACTCACTCCCTTCCGTCCAGGAATTACTCAATTCCGCATAGGCTCGACGACCCTGTGTCTCTCAGTCCCCCTCCCTCGAGATTCTCCACTGTTTCTTTGGCTTTTCCTGGGTTCTTGGTTGCTCTCAGCGAAACGCCCCGGGTGCGTGCGTTGTGTGTGTGTGTGTGTGCGCGCGCGTGTGTGTGTGTGTGTGTGTGATCCTTCGCTTTTAGGGGGCTGAGGGAAGAGAAAGGACTCGAGTGCGCATCTGTGGTGGGGGGATGGAGGCCAGTGAACCCAAAATGGGGAAGTAGGGTCTCTGCTTGAGGATAGGGGTCGCTCCTCCCCAGGGGGTGGTTTAGGCAAAAGCTGGGGTGGGGGGGCGGTTCGGATGCCAGGAGGAAAGCGCCTTATTTTTCTGGGTGTATGG
>PVJX010014453.1:0-44867 GCA_004027295.1 Dolichotis patagonum | reverse complement strand
GATTGTCTAGTTTTGAAATTTTTGTCTCTTACATTGCTTTCTTGTGATCCACTTTGCTCTGTTTTGTTGTATTTAATTCTACCCTTTTGATATAATTGCATGTATATTTGCATGGGTAAGATGGATGACCATATTGCTGTTTTTGTCAGATTGTGGAGCAAAACTCTTAACAGTCTCACTGTTTGAATGTCTACTTTACATGTTTTAACTTTGTAAACTGAACAACTATTTCCAAGAAGTCAGCATGTAATTTGTCAAGCAATAATTTCTTAGGTTTTTTTTTTGTTGTTGTTCTTTTCCTTTTTTCCTTGGAATACTGTATTGTTGCTACCCTTTATTCCATTTTGTTTTGTTTTGTTTTGTTTTGTTTTCTCTTTAAATAAAATTATTAAAAAAAAAAAAGAAATGCTCAAAGTTGGAAGCATTCAGTATTGTAATTCCAAGTTGATCACCCTAGAAGGAAGCCCCATCTATTCATAACCAGTTTTACTGTTTTACATCTAAGTGAGACAGCCACTATTACAAGAAAAACAAAAATTTTAGGATAAGAAAATAACTATCATTTAATATTCTCAGGTATCTAAGACATTTTATTGACAAAATAAATAGGAAAAAAGTTAGAAACTTTAAATTTAAATAAAATATAAATTTTAAAAATCAACAAAAGTAGAAATGATAAAAAGGTCAATCTTCCAAAAGAGAAGAAAAAATTTATAGAACAAAAATGTAAATAAATTAAAAAAAAAACAGAAAAGAAAGTGCAAAATCATAATTAGTCCAGGAGATCTAATAGCTAAATAATTAAATTTCCAGATAGAAAGAGTGCAGAAATGGAAAGGAAATAAAAACATTTTACAAATTCAAGAAAATATTGCAGAACTAATGAACAATGTTTACAAGATAAAAAGGTCCACTGAATGCCCAGCACAATGGATCTAAAGCTGCACTCTGAGGATGACCAATAAAATTTCAGCACATTCAAAACAAAGGAAGTTCCTATAGCTCTTCAGAAAGGAAAAGATAGGTTACACACAAAATAGCAAGAATCAGTGAGAAAACATAAGCAACAAAGATAAACTTCCTAAAGAACTAGTGAAACATGATTTCAAGTTTCTTAGAAAAATAATATACTAACTAACCTATATTTAATCAAACAGGTATAAAGAGCATAGTGGCACTCCCAAACACATAAGAGAGTTTTTAAGTCTTTTTTTTCCCACAAGATAATTCAAGAGGAATTTTTCTAAAATATAAGTCTAAATCAAAAGTGATAGACTTGAAATCTATAAAGTAGGGATCTAATGCAAGGAAAGAGCAGAGAATTCCTAATATGACAGCAAAGGTAGATATCAAGACAGTCCTTATGCATGAGGCATCAAGGATAACTACAGCTGACATTACCCATAATCTCACCAAGCACATAGCTCTGTGAGACATAAGCTCCCAGGGAGCTGTATACTCTGTCTCAACAGGACAATTCCAAAGTAGCGCTCGTCATGCTCCCCAATGGGCTCTTTGCCCACCTCTCTACTCTGCTTTATAATGTACCTTTTATTGGCTTCCTCTTTTTCTCTATCTCCCTCACATGGTTTTAAGAAATCACCTGCCTAACAAATTCCTGTGACAAAATTATGCTCCATACTTGCTTCTGAGAAAACACAATTTCAGCGAACAGCTGATCCAGAGTGCTGCATCAGGCAGCTCTTTGATGAACACTTGAAAGGTTTATATATATTAATACAAAATTCATGTGGTAGAGGGTATCTGAAATAATCAGTGAAAGGTACATGCACAAAAGAATTAAGAAAACAAGAATTAAGATGGTTTTTATCACTTTCCTGTCACTGGGACAAAAAGTTGTCACTGGGACAAAATAGTTGATACTGCAACCTAAAGGAGGAGTGGTTTATTTTGGCTTATGGTTTCAGGTTTCAGTCACATTTGGCAGGCTGAAACACTGAAACAGCCAGATGGGAGGTCCTATGTGGAGGAAAATGGCTCGCAGGATAGCAGTCAGGATGCAGAGAAAGGAGGAACCAGGAAGATAGATACACCTTCCATATCATGCTTACCAATGACCTACCTCTAAGTAGACCTACCTTCTTGATGTCTCAGCAAGTCAGCTATAGCACCCTCATAATTCAATCAAACTCAAAGAGCCACATCTATGAATGCATGAGACTTTGGGGGAACATTTTTGGTCTAAACAAGTGATGGCAAACCTTTCAGAGTTTTCAATGATAATGAACAGCCTGCTGTGGCATGCATACCATAGGTTCACCACTACTGTTCTAAATCATAACAAAAACAAAGAACAATTCCAGGAAAACAAAAAGGTATATAAGAAAGGAAATATAAAGATATCATTTTCCATGTTTCAGGTTCTTACACACTTTACATAAACATATAAATTAAAATACTGAATAATAATTGAATAAAAATGATGGTGTAAACATACTTGGAAAATGAAACAGAAATACATGGAAGAATGAGAAGACAGCAAAACTTGTGAGTTTTGAGGCATGCTACTGGCACAAAAACAGACATGTGAATCAGTGAAACAAAACAAAATACTGGAACATCCCACACACATTCAGCTATTTGATATTTGACAATGGGCCTAAAAACATACATTGAAATAAGACAGCCTATTCAATAAATAGTGCAGGGAAAACTGGCTATTTGTGGAAGATTGGAACTTGACCTGTATCTCGCTCAGTGTACTGAATGAAAATAAAATTGGATCAAAGATCAAAATATTAAAAAGGAAACATTGCACCTACTGGAAAATAAACTAGGTAAAACACTTGAACTTATAGGTGTAGACAAGCATTTTCTGAACAGAATTACGCAAGAAATAAGCTCTGCCTCTACATGAAAGGATGTGATAATTTACAGGGAAAGTCAAAGAGATCCCCACCTGCTGATATAAGGCAGAATGTGGCCCATATTCCGGCTGGAGTATAATGTGTTCACATCACAGAGAAGAGGACAACAATTCCACCTAAAACAGGAAGGCTAATAAAATAAGTGGCATATGAGCTGGGCTTTCTGGAAGAGTAACTACAAAGGAAGACAGTTGGAAATGCTCATTTTAAGAATCTGGAGAACATGAGGACACTACATGAAACAGACACTGCACGTGTTCACAGGATGAAGAACCACCAGGACTCTCAAACACTGCTGGTGAGAGAACTAACTGGAGAACATTCTAGACAGTAATTTTGCAATACTGACTGAACAGCCATATATTCTATGACCCTGTAATTCCACTTCTAGGTATATATCCAATGGTAATATATACATAATAACATACTTACAAAAATGTGCTATTCAAAATAGCTGGAGGATGGAAACACCTAGATGTTTATTGTTGTTAAATGGAGAAATAAACTGCTGTTTGCATAAGGAAATATAAGCAGCAGTGAGAATGAAAGAAGTGCAAATTCACACAAGAATAACAAATAGACAATTGAGCAAAAGAATACAGCTCATAAGAGCATTATTATGTGATTCTATTTGAGGAAACTTCTGAAACAGACACAAGTGTATAATGTTGATGATCAGGCCCGCTTGTATCCACAAAGAGGTTTCTAGGGTCCTGATAGTGTTCAGTTTCTTGAATAAGGTTCTTCTATGCAGGAGTATCAGTTACAATAGATCACTGAACAATACAATTATGATCTGTACACTATACTTTTTGTATGCTATAGGTCAATTTAAAAAGCCTATCAGTAGTGTCTGCCATTCCCAGAGATCTTGACAGAACATGGTCTGGACATCAATAGTTTTTAGAATCTCCTAGGACAGCAGTGCCAAACCATGGTATGCACATGGCAGTGGGCCATTTGTATAACTGAAAGCTCTAAAAGGCTCACCAGCACTGCCTTAGGTGATTCTAACATTCAGCTAAGGTTGAGAGCCACTGCATTCAAATCTCTAGACTAAAATTCAGTTATTGGGAAGTCTAACAGAATATCATGTGATTGCATACCGCAAAACTAAACAGATGGCCTTGAGTTCAAGAGGGTAGGATGAGGAAGCTTTTCTGACAACATCTGCAATCTTGAAGGCTGGGCCATTCAATAATAGACAAGGTAAATTCTCTCTAAATCAAGATGAAAAAAAAATTGTGAAAAGTCCTTTTTTTCTTTATGTGATATTATATTTGGCAGGCAACACTGGGTCTTAAGTAGCATCTGCTGCAAGTCAGGGACTCTATAAAAACAATTTAACTTAATCTTCATTACCAGTTCTGTTGGGCTGGTTATATTATTCTTGTTGGCTGAAAGGTGGAAGGGTTGTATCCATGAGTACATGTGGTTTAGAGAGTCTAAAGTACCTACTTAAATTTCTAAAATTACTAAGAGGCAAAAACTATTAGGTCTGAGTCATTCTAAAATCTGTCAAATTTTCTAAAGGCTTAGAGTTGCAGGGGGAAATTCACAACTCTACAAAACTGTTAATTTTTCTTAGCAGCTTAAACATGGTGACCCAATGACCATCTTGATAATTTAGAGTATTCACCAGGTCAGACCACAGAACATGCCTCCAAAGATACTCCATGCGGTTGTAAGCAGCATGATCTTCAAAGTATGTTAGAATCACCTGAAAAACTTTAAAATTGTTGATGTCCAGATCACATGCTTCAAGACTGCAAATGTATACAGCAAGTTTCCCCTTCAAGGCAACGGAATTCCACTTCATATGTAATCACTTGTTCTCCCTGAGTTAGTAGGATGAAGATTCTCAAATGTATCTCTCCAGCCCAGACCTTCCTGTTG
Organism: Dolichotis patagonum; assembly: GCA_004027295.1. NCBI lineage: Eukaryota > Metazoa > Chordata > Mammalia > Rodentia > Caviidae > Dolichotis > Dolichotis patagonum. Next base: position 40,083 of record PVJX010014453.1, on the reverse strand, counting down.
TGTTACAGATTCATATATTCTAATACCTACTTCACTACCCTAAGATGTTTAGGCATCTCAAACATATTCAAACTAAACTCCAGATTTCCACCATCACCCCACCTGATACTCCTACAGTACTACCAATATTAATGAAAAAACTCCACCCATTTTTCTAATCACTCGTGCCCTGCATTTTATAGTCATCTCTGACATCTTCTTTGTCTCACATTCCATACGCAAGTAGTAAATTATGTCAGTTCTGCATTCAAACATATCCCAAATCACACCTCTTCCTGCTCTGGTCCAAGCTACCATCATCTTTGGATTATTGCATATCTAATACTGTCCTCCCTGATCATACTCTCATTTCCTATAGTCTCTTCTCCAAAAAGGAGTCAGAGTGGTCTCTGCCACCATTCTCCTCAAAACCCTATAATGCACTCTCATGTCACTTAGGATGGGCACTCAAATCTCAACAATAATAATGAGGTTCTATGTGTTCAGACCCTTGGTTCATGCCCCTCCTACTAGGGCTCTTTGTTGTTCCCTGAACACACCCAGAGAACCATCTTCCTGAACCCAGTCCCTTTGTATCTCCCTTACTTTTCCTGTTTCTTCACTGCACTAATTACCACTTGACATTAACTTTTATTTATTGTTAATCTTGCTTTAGGAGAGCAGGGGCTTTGTTTCATTCACTGATCTGTGTCTGTGGCTTAAAATATTGCCTCAGAATAAACACAGCAGAGAATTGAAAAACTTGAATGGGTTTCATCATTCCAGAATGAATAAACCCAAAGCTACTGTAAGAATTATAAATGATGTTCGCAGACTACCTAGAACTGTGTATGGCAAATGTTTTCTATGGATTTTGCTCCAAAGAACAATGATGCCAAAAGATGAGATGCTCCTTTTTCAAAGGAAAACAGGAAGGCTAATGTCTTTCATCAGTTTCATTTTTAAAATCAAAGATTGTAATAGATGGGATGTCTGCAGCTCTAGAAATCAGCATCACTGTGGAACAGGAAGCTGCAATGGCGAGTCCTGGCATATTTATGACCACAGGATAGAGTGGTGAGCGGCACAGGGATGGTAAAAATGAGCACTTATTTCTAGAGGGATAAGGATGAGGGGTGTATCTGCCTTTCTGTAGCTATCTTCCTTTCCACCTAAGTGATTGGAACAAGAATTATGACACAATAAGAGTGTCAGGAAAACAGCATTTGTGATTTTTTTTTTTTAAATTGCAACCTACTTTGTAAAGCTATATTATGATCCTTCTTCAACTGTAAAATTTCAAGAAAACATTAACAGGGCATCTGTCTATCACAACAGGGAGGAATAAAATTCAACCTCCATTCCTAGGCTACATGATGAAAGCAGTTGACCCTTGCAAGGCAGAGCAGATGGTCACAGAATGCCAAGTCATATCTTCTTGTTCTGGTTCTAAGGAGAAAGCTAGTGGATTCCACATCTACTAGGGAACACTGAAGATCTGGATGTTTTCACCGCTTTTAGGAACTTGTTTTTTTGCCACTGTTATCTACCTCACAGAAGTCGAATCTTATTGCTCAAAAGAGAGAGATCATTAGCAGGTCAATGCCGAATGATATGCACTGGTATTCATAAATGCTACTATCTGGTCCACAGACTTAGAAAGAACCATAAAATATCTTTGAAAAACAAAGAGCACATTTTATTCTACAACTATCATTTCATAAATGTTTCCTATAAATAGTTTATATACATCATCTCTTTAATCTTTGAAGTAACACATGAGACAGATTTGATTTCTCCATTTTATACATAAGGAAAATGAAGCACAGAAAAATAATGTCACTTGCCCCAGGAAACACAACAAAAAGCTGAACCAGATTTAAATCATGGTTAACTTTCTATCCTTTCACCAGTACTTACAGCTTTATTATACCTTCACTAAACTAGGTCAAATTAGGGCTTGTCACAGCAAAATCCAACACTTCAGCTATATTTACACTTGCTATGTGTTTTAAAATGCAGGAAATGCAGGTGTTTTGAAATGAGGAAATGTAACCACCCAGTAGTCAGAATGAATGTTACACTGTATTTTGGGATACTGGAAGTCTTTCTACCAATGTGACCTGGTGCAAATTCTATTAAGACAACTATAGTTAACAGCCATTGAATTGAAATCACCACAAACAGCTAAAAATCCACTTACTTCTTTATCACCAGTCAAAAGATAAAGGTTAGTTTTGGGGAAAGATCAATAATATTGACAACTAAGAAATAAAGAATATTAAATTACTAAAATCAGAAATTAAATGGGAATATGACTAGTGATTGTACAAAAACAAAGGCTATGATGGTACATTGCTTCACGAACTTAGTTTGTTCTGATCTTAGAAAAGATGGCCGAATACGTGTTTATGTGGGAAGGTGGAGGTGGTCATGTTTGCCACCTCATGTTTGGTTGCAAACAAAGACAAAATTTTGGCAAATGCTTCTGTTTGTGAAACAAATCATTTACCAACAAAGACTTTGATGAACTGAGGTACCACTGTATTGAAAAGGTATTGTGCTTACTTGTGTACCAAACATTTGGATAATCTAATCTAAATGAAATGGACAAACTCTTAGAAAAAGAAAACCAACGAAGAGTAACTCACAAACAGAAAATTGAACAGATCTGTAACAGATCTATAGTCTGAATCAGTAAACAAAAGCTGACGAAGTCCTGCATCCGATGGTTTCACTAATTATTTCTACTAAATATCTAAAGAACATGTTCTAAAACTTTTCCAAAAACTGGAGAGGATGGCTGTGGTACTTTTCAGGGGAGCTTTGATCCTTATTTTGAACACTGCTTCATGGATCCAGTGCAAAACCCTAAGCCAACTGGCACAGAGGATCCTTCATCCTACTGGCACAGACTTTCTAGCTTCCATTGCTGAACTCCAGTACAGATCCATGAAACAGACTTGCATAAGTCAGTGTCATGGGCTCTAAGCCTCCAGTCGGACTCATAGGGGGACACTTTTATGGTCTCTAGTCTTCAGCTGGACTCATGCAGGACACTGCTGTGGGATCTAGGCCCTCAGCTGGATTCTTTGTGAACTTTAGTGTAGACAGATCCCCTGCACTTTTTGTGTTTAATTCTTTGGGTGACTATTATAAAATAATTCTAATAATTATATTTCCTGTGTTGGTCTGTTTTCCTTGCAAAGCCTGATCATAATAGTTCACAAGAAAAAAATTCAGAATAAATCAAGCAAAGTAGTAGTACACAAAGTCAACACACAAAAATCAGTTGAATTTCTATACACAAACAACACAGAGAAGAAAAGCAAGAGTTCCATGTAAAACAGTATTAGAAAAAACGAGATATTCAGAGACTGCCTAAGGAGGGGAAACAACGAAAACTACAAAACACTACTGAAAGAAATTAAAGAAGACTTAAATAATGGTGATGCACCCTACAGTCATTTGCCGGGAAGACTTAATAATATTCAGATGTCACTAATACTACAATGTAATCCCTATGAAAATTTCAATGATTTTTTTTTTACAACAGAAGAAAAAAGCAAAAACAATGATACAGAATTTCAAAACAGAATATTAAGGGATTAACAATGGTTACTGTATTTCATATTGTTGTTTTCAAAGTAGCTGTTCAGATTAACAGATACATGAATGAAAAATGATCAAATAATGAAAGTATAAACCATTCTTTTTGTTAACGGGGAATAGTATAATTATCTATCCTGTATACGCACACATTATATCTATATTATCTTCTCCCTTTTTCTCCTTTCTCTTTCCCAGTCATTCCTTCCCTTTTTAGCCATTTCCTTCCCTTTCACTTTCACAATATCTACTGTACATTTTGGATCCCACTAACTCCTTCAGTTTTTATACTAGGGAGAGAACACTATGTTCATCCTTGTGAGTTTGAACCATTTCACCCTGAGCATGATCTCAACTTGTATTCATTCACCTACACGAGTTCTGAGACTATCTTTTATTATAGCATATTTTCTTATTCATTCTATGGCATTTAGACAAGCCACGCCTGCTTTTTTCTGGTTCTCTGTTGCATGAAGAATTGTTTTCTCTCATTTGACTTTCAGTGTATGAATTTCCTTTTGAGTTAAATGTTTTTGGTTTTTGTTTTGTTTTGTTTTGTTTTTGTTTTGGGGGGTACTGGGGATTGAACTCATGACCTCGTGTTTGCCAAGCAAGCACTTACGCCGCTGCGCTAAACCCCCAGCCCCCTAAATGTGTTCTGGTATACTGCATATTTATGCATCTCGTTTCTTGATCCACTTTGCCTGTGATTCTTTTTATTGGCAAATTGAGGCCATCTATGGTCATGATCGACATACACTGGCTCATCTCTGTCACACTTCCTGCTTCCAACTGTTGGGGTCCCAGGCACTTTCTACACTGGCTGCCCATCCAAGGTGTAGATGAAAGGGTCAGGCACCTGAGTTTCTCTGAACCTAGTTTCCCAGGGAGGCAGTGGGGTGTCAAGCAGGCTACTCCAGTTCCTAACGGCTACACCAAGGTTTCCCCGATGGATATGGGCATGAAGGATCAGGACTGCTTCTCCTCCCCATCTGCTCTAGCTACTGATGCGAAGGTCTCCGATAGTGGCTAGTGGGCATGACAGCCGGTGGCCAAATGCTTCTCCTGTCCCATGCTGGCTATTTTTGGGAAGGTTCCTAGTGGCAGGCACATGCAGGTGTGTTGGCTGCTCCTCACAGTCTAAACTGACTACCTGTGAGAGGGTCCCTGATGGCAGCCAGCAGGAACACAAGATCATGGTTGGCTTCTCCTAGACCACTCAATGATTTTCTTTTTTTTTTTTTTAGAAATAGAAAGTTTTACCCTGAAATTCATATGGAATCTCATGGGACTTCAAATAAATAAATCAATCTTAATAAAGAACAAAGTGAGAAGACTCATACTTACTGAGTTCAAGTGTACTACAAAGCTACTTTAATCAAAACAGAATATGAGTTAGTCTGGTTTGGGCTGCTAAAAAGAATCCCTGATGCTAAGTAATCTATAAAGAAACAGTTTTATTTGGCTCCAGGTTCTGGTGTCAGAAAGTCCAAATAGCACAGTGCTGGTGTTCTGGAAAGGGCCTCACTCCCAACCCTTTGCATTACAACATGTCAGAGATACAGAAAGGAAAATGATCATAAGCAGAAGTAGCATGTGTGCAAACTAAGAAGCAGGAGACCAGGGAGGGAATATGCTCACTCTTATAACAAACCACTCTCACACAAACTAATCTGGTCCCCTAAGAACTACATTAATCATGGGAACCCCCAGAATCTAATCATTACTTAAAGGCCAACAATCTGAATCTCATTTCATAGGGGACTAAGCTTAGTTTCCAATCTATGAACCCGTGAAAGACATACTCAAATCATACCCAAACCACAGTAGGGTGGTATTGGCATAAAAACAAGCACACACTATGGGAATAGAATAAACAGCTCAGAAATAAATCTCATGCACACATTTTTGACAAAAAGACAAAGACCACTCAAGGGAAAAGGCAGTCTTTTCAACACAGGTTGCTAGGAAAACTAGATGTGTATGTGGTGGAGGTTGTATAAAACTAAAAATTTAGACCCTTTTTAAACATCATATACAAAAACTAACTGCAAATGGATCAAAGACTTTAAAATCATTAAAATATTGAAAAGGCATCATGATTTCTTAATGAAGGCATCAAAGTGACAGGCAACAATATAAAAAACAAAAGAAACTTCATGAGTTTTTAAAAATTTTGGATATTATAAAACACTGTAAGCAGTAAAACAGAAGCCCACAAAGACAGCATTTTCAAATCATTTCTAATAAGGAGTTTATACGGAAAATATAAAGAGGACTTCTAACTAAATGTCAGCAAAAAAACAAGCAAACCAAAAATGGGCAAGGATTTGAGAAATATTTTTCCATAGAATATTCAAAATAAAATGATAATAGCCACATGAAAAGATGCTTAATATCACTAATTACTAGGGATGTGCAAATCAAACTACAATGACATATCACCCTATACAGATGGCTACCATAATAACAACAACAACAACAAAATCAAAGCTAACCCAGGAAATAAGTCCTGGTCAGGATGTACAGTGATTGCAATGTTTACACATTTTATTGAGGAAGGGAACTAGCATAACCATTTTGGGAAACAGTGAGGCAATTCTTCGAAAAATTAAAAACAAAATTATCATGTGATTCAACAATTCTATTTTGGGTTATACAGTATATCCAAAAGACTTGTAAGCAGGGTCTCAAAGACACATCTACATTCATGTACAAAGTAGCATTATTTTCAGTGGCTAAAAGGTGGAACAATCCAAGCTTCCATCAATACATGAAAATACTCAAAATGCAGTGTATATCCAATGGAATACTACTCAGACTTTAAAAAGGGAAGTCTGACATATGTACCATGAATAAAACTTAAAGACAAGCTGAGTGATGTCCTGTGACAAAAATCCTGTTATAAAAAGGCAAAGGCTGTATGAGCCTACGATATAAGATATTTTTAGCAGTCAAAATCATAGAGATATAAAACAGAATAGTAGTTGCAAAGGGCTAAGGAGAAAAGGGAATGAGGGGCTATTATTTAACAAGAACATGGTTTCACTTTTACAAATGAATTAAGGAAACACATTATAGGGATGATAGCACGATATTACAAATGCATTTTGCAGCACTGAAACGGTTAACACAAATTTTGATAAATATATTTTAGTACAATAAAAATTTTTAGCATCCACTGGGAACATTGCAGAAGCCCGCCACAAGCCTGAGCTGCCTGGGACTGCCACTGCTGGGCCCGCCCTTCCACCAGGAACATCCAGGAAGCACGCCCATGCCTGAGCTGCCTCAGACTGCAGCCTCTGGCCCCGACCTTCCACCAGGAACATCAGGTAAGCCCGCCCTTCCACCAGGACCATTATGGAGGCCTGTCACAGGTCTGAGCTGCCTGGGACTGCCACTGCTGGGTACGCCATTCCACTGGGAACATTGTGGAAGCCCGCTACAGGCCTGATCTGCATCGGACTGCCACCCCTGGGCATGCCCTTCAGCCAGGAACATCATAGAAGCCCACCACAGGCCTGAGCTGCCTGGGACTGCCACCACTGGGCACGCCCCTTGGGGAACCCACCCATCTCACGGACCTAGTACTGCAGTTGATCTTTAGTTCCAACCCCTTCTCCCAGAACCTTAGACTATAGTGGACTACCTTGCTGGCTAGATGAGAGACTCAGGAACCCCTGACCCAAACAGAAGACCTCAGCAGGCTCCAGTCAGTGTGCTGAGTTTGCCCCTAAAATAGAGGTCTGCAGTGGGTAAATAGGAGTGGGAGTGAAACTCCCTCCAACTGGAAGACCTTGGTGATCCTGGCAAGAGAGTGGGTAATCCACTCCCCCACACAGAGAACATCAGACAGGTTGAGGAGTGCACCAATAATGCCTCCCCCCAACTTAGAGAAAATTAAAAGAGCTTATGAGACCCCCACTGACACAGTAGGCCCTCAGCTGACACAAACACTAGAGGCAGGAAGATCTGGTGACCTGCAACAACCTGAAGATATAACAACAGCAGGAACTAAGAATTGCCCTACATCAATACTTCTGGGCAAGTTAGCCCAGAAAGAATATAGGACTCACCCAACAGGCCCTGTAGGAGGAATTCAGGAGACTGGATCTCCTCTTCATTGTGGTACCCAGCAATCTGACAAACATCAACCACACAGCATAACCCTGAAACACACACTACAGAAAGTTGTGACTGTTGGAATAGAAACACCAGATATTTACCCAAAAGGGGAAAAATGACTAAATGAAAAGGCAAAAATGCAATCTCAAACTTCTAGTCCATCAGGAGCAAATACAGGAAACAATGAAATAGATGACTCCAAAAGTAACACACCAGAAATCTCTTGAGAAGATAGCAATTGAAGTAAAGAAACAAATCCATGAGGCTATAGAGGAACTCAAATTAGAAATAATCTCTTATGTAAAGACAAAAATAACAACCTTAGTAAGTGAGTTACTCAACATTGGAGAGAAGAAATAGATAAAAAAAAAATACAGGAGCATGTGAAAATGATTGAAACTTTGAATGAACAATGCAGAAAACAAGCAGAATCTATGAAACAAATTCAGAGAGATGTCCACGCAACAAAAAATTGTATTGAAAGCCTGCAAAACTGTCTAAATGAAGCAGAGGACAAAATTTTGGACCTTGAGGACAGGATCTCAGATAGCGATCATGAAAGGGTAGAACTTATAAAAATAAGAAAGCAGCATGAAATGACAATCCAGCAGCTTCAAGATGATGCCAGGAGAAACAATGTTAGATTAATAGGCATCAGTGAGGAGGCAGGAGACAACACAAAGGACATAACTAAGCTGTTCAAAGAAGGAATGGCAGAAAATTTCCCAAATATGGGGAAAAAATCAGTATACAAATAAGTAAGGCATACAGAATGCCAAACAGTCATAACCAACATAAATCTACACCCAGACATATAACAATTAAGATTTCAGACATACAGCATAAAAACAGAATACTAAAAGCTGTTAGAGAAAAGACACAACTCACCTATCAAGGAAAGCCTATTAGAATCACAGCAGACTTCTCAGCGTAAACCTTCAGGTTAAGACGAGCTTGGAGTGAAGTATTCCAAGCCCTAAAAGAAAACAACTTTCAACCCAGACTGATTTACCAAGCAAAACTGTCTTTCAAATTTAATGGAGAAACAAGATACTTTAACAAAGAACAACTGAAGAAATTCATGTGCAGCAAACCAACCTTAGAAACAGTGCTGAAAGACATCCTACATAGAGATAAAAATGACCACAATCTCCAGAACAACAACAGAAGGAAACCACCAGGCTGGACAAGAAATTAAACATGGGAGAAAAGCAGGAAACTAGCAATAGAAACACAACACGGCAAAGTCAAGCGGATAGCCATAAATGTAAATGGCCTCAATTCATATATCAAAAGAAACAGGTTGATGGAATGGATCAAGAAACAGGATCCCACAATATGCTGTATACAAGAAACACATCTGACTCAAAAAGAAACTCATAGATTAAAACTCAAAGGATGGAAAACAGTATTCTATGCAACAGGAACCCAGAAAAAAGCAGGGGTAACTATGCTATTTGCAGACAAAGTGAACTTCAAACCTAAAAGAATTAAAAGAGATAAAGAAGCCCACTACATACTTATTAGTGGAAAACTACAAGAGGAAGAACTAACAATTATAAATATATATGCACAAAATACAGGAGCACCCAACTATATAAGATAAACACTAATGGACATAAAAAAACCAAATACATAAGAACACAATTAAAATAGGAGACCTTAACACCCCACGGTCACCGAGAGATAGGTCAAATAGACAAAAAGTCAGCAAAGAAATGACACAACTGAATCATACCTGTGAGCGAATGGACTTAGTGGATGTTTACAGAGTGTTCCACCCAACCACATCAGAGTTTATCTTCTACTCAGCTGCACATGGGTCATTCTCCAAAACAGACCATATATTAACCCATAAAACATCCCTAACTAAATACAAAGGGAGAGAAATTATCCCATGCATAATATCTGATCATAGCGCACTAAAATTGGAAATCAATGGCAACCCCCCCCTGCAAAACCTGCATAAATACATGGAAATTAAACAACAACCTTCTGAATAACCAGTGGGTTATAGATGAAATTAAAGAGGAAATAACACAATATCTACAATAAAATGAAAATGCAGATACAACATACCATAACCTATGGGATGCAATGAAAGCAGTCCTAAGAGGGAAATATATAGCAATAAACAGTCACATCAAGAAAATGGAACGAACACAAATAAATAACCTAATGCTACAACTCAAGCTTCTAGAAAAGGAAGAGCAAGTCAAACCCAAAGCTCCTGGAAGAGAGGAAACTGTAAAGATTAAAGCAGAAATTAATGCAATTGAAACTAAAAAAAAATACAAAGAATTAAGTCAAAAAGCTGGTTTTTTGAGAAAATAAACAAAATCGATAAACTCCTAGCCAATCTTATCAAGAAAAAGAAAGAAAAAACTCAAATCTATGCAATAAGGACTGGAAAGAAGGAAATTATTACAGATCCCATGGAAATTCAAAAGATCATGAACACCTACTTTGAAAACCTTTATTCACATAGGGTGGAAAACATAGAGGAAATGCACAGGTTTTCACGAACATATGAACTACCAAAGTTCAACAAAGAAGATATAGCAATTTTGAATAACCCAATATCAGCTACTGAAATCAGAAATGTGATTAAAAACTTACCAACAAAGAAAAGCTCAGGTCCTGATGGATTCACAGCTGAATTCTATAAAAAATTTAGAGAAGATTTAATGCCAATACTCCTTAAACTCTTCAGTGAAACTGAAAGAAGAGCAGTCCTCTCTAACTCACTCTTGGAGGCAAGTATCACTCTGATACCAAAATCAGAGAAAGACCCAAACAAAAAGAAGAACTATAAACCAGTCTTACTAATGAACATTGATGCAAAGATTCTCAATAAAATATTGGCAAATAGAAGCAGCAAATCATTAAGAAGATTATACACCATGGCCAAGTGGGATTTATTCCAGGAATGCAAGGATGGTTCAACATACGCGCATCAATTAATGTAATACACCACATCAACAGAGCCAAAAATAAAAATTACATGATCATCTCAATAGATGCAGAAAAAGCTTTCAGTAAAGTCCAACACCTATTCATGATAAAAACCCTAAAGAAACTCAGAAGAGAAGGTATGTACCTCAATCTCATAAAGGCCATCTATGATGAACCAACAGCCAACATTATACTAAATGGACAAAAACTGACAGCCTTCACTCTAAAGTCAGGAACAAGACAAGGATGTCCACTATCACCACTTCTATTCAATATAGTTCTGGAAATATTAGCCAGAGCAGTCAGACAAGAGGGGGAAAAGGCATAAAAATAGGAAAAGAAGTTAAATTATCATTATTTGCAGATGACATGATACTCTACATAGAAGACCCCAAAAACTTCATTAAAAGAGTACTAGAGGTAATAAACAAATTCAGCAGCATAGCTGGACACAAAGTCAGCACTCAAAAATCAACAGCATTCCTGTACACAAAAACTCACCAAGAGAGAAAATATAGATATATCACTTTTCACAATAGCATCTAAAAAAATGAAATACCTAGGAATCAACCTAACCAAGAATGTGAAAGAACTATATGCTAAAAATTATACTATGCTAAAAAAGGAGATTGAAGAGGATATTAGAAAATGGAAGGATATTCTTTGTTCTTGGTTAGGAAGAACCAACATTGTGAAAATGGCCATACTTCCAAAACTGTTATACATATTTAATGCAATCTCAATCAAAATACCGTCAACAAACATAACAGATCTAGAGAAAACATTCCTAAAATCCATTTGGAAACAGAACAAATCTAGAATAGCAAAGGCAACTCTGGGCAATAAAGGCAAGGCAGGAGGCATGTCAATTCCTGACTTGAAACTGTACTTTAAAGCCAGAGTGATAAAATAAACATGGTACTTGGCAAAGAAATAGACCTGAGGATCAATGGAACAGATTAGAAGATGCAAGCACTACTACAAAGACACTCAACCACCTTATATCTGACAAAGGGGCTAAACATGTTCACTGGAAAAAAGATAGCCTCTTTAATAAATTGTTTTGGAAAAATTGGCTTTCCACATGCCAAAGATTGAAAATAGACCCATGCCTATCACCATACACTAAACTAAAATCAAAATGGATTAAGGATCTAACTATTAAAATAGAAACACTAAATTTACTGGAACACAAAGTAGGTAAAAATCTTGGGAGACACAAGGGTAGGCAGAGAATTCATGAATAAAACGCAAACTGCACAGGAAATACTTCAAAGTATCAACAACTGGGATCGCATATTACTAAAAGGTTTTTGTACTTCAAAAGAAATCACCAACAAAGTGAAAAGAAAACCTACATATGGGAAAGAATTTTAGCCAACAATCCCTCAGACAAAGGACTTATATCCAGAACATATAAACAACTGAAAAACATCAAGCCCCCCAAATTCAAAGACCCTCTCCAAAAATGGGCATTGGAGATGAACACACAGTTCTCAGATGAAGATATACAAATGGCAAATAAATATATAAAGAAATGTTCAGCATCACTGGTCATTCGAGAAATGCAAATTAAAACAGCATTGAGATTTATCACCCCGGAAAAAATGGCTGCCATCAAGAAAACAACTGATAACAAATGTTGGTGAGGCTGCAGGGAAAAAGGAACATTTCTCCACTGTTGGTGGGAGTGCAGACTGATGCAACTACTGTGGAGGTCAGTATGGAGATTCCTCAAAAAACTAGGATTAGAAGTTCCATTCGATCCAGCTATTGCCCTCCTGGGTATTTTCCCAGAAAAATTGAAAAGGTCATGTCACAGTGATATATGTGCACCCATGTTCATAGCAGCACAATTTGTGATAGCTAAATCTTAGAAACAACCAAAATGCCCATCAACTGCAGAGTGGATTAAAAAAATATGGTATCGTTATACAATGGAATACTACTCAGCTACAAAATGGATGATCTTGAGGCCTTTATTGGTAAATGGAGGCAACTTGAGCATATCCTCATTAGTGAAATAAATAAGACTCACATTAGTAAATATCACATTGTTTCTCTAGTATAAAAAATAATCAGAACGGACAGAAGAATGGTATCCAAAAAGTATAATAGACAGAAAAGTATAATAGATATAACAGATACTGTAAAAGGAAAGGGAAGGAAAGTGTTCTAAAGGATATAATGTATAGTATGTAAAATAGATGACCATATTACTGAGTGGTTGTTAGATCATTGAACAGAAGAGTTTGTACTGTCAATGTTTGAGTGTCTAGCCACTTTTTATGCTTTGACTCTGTAACTTCAACAATTATTGTTAACAATGTAATGTATCAACTAGAGATTTTATGATGTTAATTTTTTTAACTCTGTATTGTACTTTGTTCTTATCTTTTCTACTTTATCTTTTTAAAATTTTCTTTTCTCTCTTAAAATAAAATAAAAAATAAAAAAAATTTAGAGACATTAACTAGATTTTTACAATCTACTACAGCAACTATAATTGAAGTATGAGCATAAATTCTCAAAACTATACTAAATCAGATTTGCGGCTAAATACTTGCAACAAAATATATGTAAAAAGTAACAGGTGAGCATATATGTCATGCTAGCAGCATATGATGACTACTTACAATAGCCTTATTTTCCTGTATTAAATCTTAGAACATCTATAAATCTGAAATGTAGCTCCAGGCACTGAGAGTAATGCACTCTCTTGCTTTGCATGGTAAAAATTACTAAATAATCCAAAAGAATTATAGAGTAATGAAAATTTAGGTAAATTTGCTCAAATCAATGAAGCTTGCTTTGAAGTTAAACACTACAAGGGATTGAGGCTGATAACTCTGGTACCGAACTAAGCCACCCTCAGCCCAATTCTCCCTGAGGTGACACAGCTTCTTTATGTCTATGAGTGGCACACAGCAGGGAAGATGTTTTAAAATAATTGGCTATAGTAGTCAGCAGCTGTAAGAACTCATGATGGAACAGCAAATTCTTCCCACCTCAAGATGGGGCACTGCAAGGTGTCAACACAAATCTCACAGCATGCCCTGGAAGGGAGGCAACCATGTCCCAGAAGCACAAAGCAGTTTATGCAATTTGAAAACCTACACAAACTTCAGTGTACCGATACCATGAGCCTTTGCTTCCTCAGGTGTCCAGATTAAACAAGAGGGTGGCACTTGATACTATGATGTTGTTGGAGAGTCTACAGTGGAACTTTCCCCCAGGGACCTGGCTTACACAGAAATTGCTGAGCGGCCACCTGGTTGTTGGCTAGTGATCTTTTACATTCTAGATACCCGGAGGCCCAGTTCTCAGACATTAGGCCCTGTCCTTGGGCATTTACAACAGAGAAGCTGCTTTTTTGAAGTCAGTATTATTTCCCACACTCCAGTCTGTGAAGACAGTTTCGTATGATCTAACATGAAGATCAGGGTGTCATACCATCAACTGTGTCTTAGAGTGTCAAGGAAGCAAGGGAGTGGTGTGTGTCTGATTCTATGACCTTATGTATATCCACACGTGCTGGTTAGAAGCAAGTCAGAGGCTCTACTCAGTCAAATGAAGAAATTACACAAGGATATGAATTGCTTCATTCTAAGACTGAAGGTATGTTCATATTTTGTAGCATTTGACAGTGAAAACAAAATAAACTTTGCAGGTAGCAGAGGCAAGCAACAATTTAACAAGTAAACACATAGTAAATGTAGTAGGCAGTTCTGTGAAGATAAGTTAAACAAGAAAAAAGGGTTTAGAGAGTGGTAAGGGCTGTTGTTTTAATCAAAATGGCCAGGTAAAGCCACAGAGCCAAGATCCAAGTGTTGACTTTGAGGAGACCTGAAGAAGACACGATTCGAGCAGAAGGACAGGCACAGCACAAATGAAGGGGAGGGTCTGTGTGTCTGATGTAGGCTGTCAAGGGCAACACAGAGAAAAAAAGGTGGAGGCTGAAGAGAATGTAATAAATGAAACTGGATCATTAGGGCCTAGTAACTCAAGGCCCTAATGATGACTTTCAATTTTACTCTATGTGTGGAGCCACTTGAGGTATCTGTAGAAGACACTTGTGATGTCTAGGTATTACTAGAATGCAAAACTTGAGCAGTCTGAATTTAGAATGGGACTTAACAAGGGCCTCTCAGGAGACAACATTTAAGCTAAGACAGGGAGGATGAATAAGAAGATGAGAGTCACCATGTCACGTAAGAGTCAGGCAACACATTCTAAAGTGAGGGAAAAGCCATTGATAAGTTTTCAGTTATGAAAGAGTGTAAAACCCAATGAAGCCGCTAAATGAGATTGCAGGGAAGTTGAGTGCAGGCTACCACACACTGAGGGTGTAGTACAGTGGTAGAATATATGGTTAGCAATCAGGAGGCCCTGGCTTGATCCCCAGAACCAATATAATAATAATAATAATAATAATAATAATAATAATAATAATATATTTTAGATAATGTCTAGATTTAGCACCTTTTAGCACTCTTCAGAGATGAGGAAATAAATATCATTAACCACCTAATTCCAGCTAATATTTCTGGATAATGGAAGATGTCTCAAATATATTAGGAACCTAGTAACTTTCAGTATTTTCCCCAAAGATATAGTAAATGTAGGAAAACCCTCCAGTCTTTTCAATACATATAGTATATGAACTGGACTGCCTATTGTCTGACTTATATTTTCTTCTTTAGAATCTTTATCTTTTAAAAGCTCTATAACTTTGAAGTCACACAATATTTTCCTCACAGCTGCTTTTGTAATTCATCTTTTTTACACATTTGGATTATTTTTCCATATCAAAACTTGAAAGTAAAAGCTTTGGCTACCGGCCCCAACACACATCCCTTTAAGTGAAGGATGGATGCTGTATATTCACCCACATGCTTATTCAGCAGACACACTGGGACAGCAGGCGTATCAGCACAATGCTAAGAGTATTGAAAGACATAAAATGAGTACAACTCGGGCCCTGCCCTCCAGGAAATACAGAAAATACAGAATGTTGTGAAATCAAGGGTTTAAGTAAATGAATGACAAATAATATATGTATTAATTTTAAGTACCAAACCCAAAAAACAGATCTTATAATCTTAAAATCACTCTCTACTAATCAGTATATGTATTTATCTCTGGAAAGAGATGTTTGAGACAGCAGCCTATGGGAAAGAAGTGTAAATCTGATGCAATTTTTTTTAAGGACTAAGGAGACATTTTAAAACCAATGAAATTAACATTTATTTTCATAGGCAGTTCATAAATGAGATTTGAAATTATTATTTAAAATTCTTGAATAGAAATCTAATGATTCCCATTTAATACCTCAATCTCAGACATGCTGGGAAAGGACCGTCAAGGCAATCAAAAGAAAAGCATTTCTATACAGAACACATCCCTCCTATGACAGTATTTTTAATATTCAAATAGATTTTTTGTTTTCTCATCATCTTTGAAATCTTCATTGGATTTTTACATTAGAGTCAAAATGACTTCTCAGTGTAAAAAGACTGCCATAGCAAGTATATTAGGCTGGAACAGATACACAGTCCAATCTGTCTGTTACTCTATTTGAAGGTGAAATCTCCACTACACTGTTATAAAACGAATTTTCAGAAGATTGAAATATTAAAACTTAAAGGCATCTTGACCCTAAGTCAATAGTTCATTTCTCTATTGAAAATAAAATACTCTAACATAATAAATCAAGGAACTAAGCATTAAACATATCTCACACTACAGTAAATAGGCTCAATGGAAAACTGTTCAGTGCTGTCCATTGTAGGAACATTGGCTTCATGTGGCTACAAAGGACTTTCAAACTGAGATGGGAAATAGGTATAAAATACACACTAAAATTGAAAGATTAACAGTGGGAAAATAGAATACAAGATACTTTAATATTTAATGGGTTAATATATGTTGGATATACTAGGTTAAATGAAATATGTCAATCTCACTTTTATTTTTACTTTCTAGTGTAGCTACTATAAAATTCATGTATGGCTTACATGACATTTCAATTGGACAATAATTGACTTAGCACCTTTTTCTTCCCTCTCAGGCACTGGAATACTTAAATAAAAAAAATTTATACTTTCTCCAATGATCTTAGCTCTTAGATACTATGGTCTTACAATTAGTAATACACAATACTTTTCATGTGCAAATTATTTCTTACCTAAAAAGAGAACACTTGCCTAATACTTATGAGAATGTAAATTAGCACAGCCCTCATGAAAAGCAGCATGGAGATGCCTTTAAAAAATAAAACTACCATATGATAAATCAGTCCCACTAGTGGATATATTTCTGAAGGAAGTGAAATCAGCATGTCAAAGATATGCCTGCATTTCCATGTTTGTTGCTTCACTACTCACAATACTCGAGAAGTGAAACAACCTAAGTATTCATCAAGGGATGAACGGGTAAAGAAAACGTGGTACATGCACATAATCAAACACTGTTTGCCCATTAAAAGAATAAAACCATGTCATTTACAACAACAGGGATAAACCTGGAGATTATTGTGTTAAAGGAGAAAAGTCAGGCACAGAAAGACAGGTACTGTATAATCTCACTTACAGGTCTAATACAAAAATAAATGATCTAGACATTGAAAGGAGAATGAGGATTACCAGAGGCTGGCGAGAATAGGAGGCAGAGATGGAGAAACTTTGGTCAACAGGTAATAAGTTACAGTTAGATGTAAGAAGTTCTGGTGTGTTACTTTTTGCACAGTAGAGCAACTGTAGATTATGATAATGTACTGTACATTTTAAAAAGTTAAAGGATTCAAAATGTTTTCACCATAAAAAATAATAAATATTTGTGTAGTTATGTTTAACTTGATGTTATGGTTGATATACTGTGTCAATTTGAGTTTAGAAGTTTAAGAGACTCAGCAAGGAGCCAGGGTTCGTTCTTTGTAAATACCCTCAGTGGGTGCAAGAGGACATTTCTGAAATTTGTGTACAATGTAAAGGTGGAAAAGAAGCTTGCTCTGCCCCCTTTATGCTCCTGCTGCTTTTGCTGGCTGCTGCCTTGAAGTGCTGCCCCAGTGCCATGCCACCCCGCCTTGGAGCCAGCTGATTATGGACTGAAACCTCCATAACAGTGAGCTAAATAAACCTTTCCTTCCTTCATTTTGGGTATCAGGTATCTTCTCCCAGTAACGAAAGAAAAGTAACCAAGACACCTGATTTCAATATTATACAGTGGATACATGTACTGAAACATTGTATGATACCTCAATGTGTACACTTCTATATTTTTGTAAGTCAAAACCTAAATTTATAAAAACTATTTTTTATCCAAGCATCTTGGAAATCTGTCCTGGTTATGTTCTTCCTCTCATAGTAACGTTGCACTCCAAGCTGCGAGATTTTACAGTTCTGTTTCACTTTTTTTTTTTTTTTGCTACCAGGAATCACACTTAGGACTTTGTGCTTGCCAGGCGGGTATTCTGCTGCTGAACTATATTCCTGGCCCTGTTTCACATTTTCAAAAGTTCTGTTTCATAGAGCAGAACTTCAGGCCTATGGGCCCACTGCCCCTTCCTTGCCTCATCAGTTAACTAGAATTTTTAGAAAGAAGTCCTCTAGCCCACTCTCCTGAAAATGTAATTTATGATGTTAAGACTCTTAAGATTCCTGAGGGCTAGGCCTCATGTTGGTCTTATGTTTACTCCCACTATAACTAGAATTGATTTTTGCAATGAAGAAAATGCTGGTTACATATGTGGAATGATGGTATGGGGGAAAGGAAAGCTTTTATTCCTCTCTCTTTTGTAAAAGCAGGTTTATTATATTTGCTATCAATTGTGCTTCATATTCATTTATGCAAATATCAAAAAGCCTATTGGCTGCCTGGAACTGAGCTGGATACTGGGGATATAACAGTAAGACAGGCACAGTTCCATCCTCAATGGGAAGGAGAAACAAAACCAGGCATATTACTACACATAATTTCAACAAGAGTGACATGTGCCATTACTAGAAAGCAACTAAGATTATGAAGAATACATTGACAGGGGCCAAAGAAGGCTTCACATGACCTTCATGTTGGATATGAAGGAGGCAGGAGCCTAGTAAGGTAGGGTATTGTTATGGTTTGTGTCTAAATGTCTCGCCAAAGCCTCTTATGTGGGGCTTTTTCAGAGGTGGCTGGATCTACAGTGTGTGATGCTGGGATTAAGGGTGTGTGATTACTAAATCACTCCACTGACTAGTTTGTATCACCCAAATCCCAGAAGCCTAGACAGAATATAAAGGGACAGAAAAAAGGTGCCAAGGTCCCTTGTGCTCTTGCCTGTCCGCTTACCACGAACTATTTATCCACTATAATTCCTCCGTGCCGTGCCACCCTGCCTTAGAGCCAGCCAACTACAAACTGAAACCTCTACAAACTGTAAGCCAAAAGAAAACTTTCCTCCTCAAACTTTGGGTGTGCAGTATTTTGCCTCAGCAATGAGAAAAGCACGATAGGTGTATACTCAGGCTGGCAGAGGACCGTTTAAGCCATGTTGAAAATTTACAACTTAATCCTAAATGCACAAAAAACCTCTGAGGGTTTTATACAAAATAATATTATCAGATTTACCTTTTTAAAATATCACTCTGGAGGTAAACAAGAGGTGAATATGGAAACTTCAAACTATATGTGTGTATATCTGAAAATTAATCAAACTCTCTAGGGTCATCATTTCAATAGGAACTGAGTTTTAAGAACATACGTGTAAGCTCCAAAACGTAAGATCTCAACCCAGCCAACATCCTAGAATATTAATCTAATACAGAGTACTCTCAAACTATATCCCAACCATTAACGTCCAGTGATTCTACTGGCCTGTCTATGTAAATTTGTTATTTGGCATTAGTCCATGTTCTAAACTAAGCTGCATCTTGCTTATTGAGAACAAGCCTTCCTGTATTCAGACTGGTTGACCCAGATCTGGATCCTGAAAGGCTGGGTGGTTAAAGGATTTAGCCATCAGCACTGGTTGGGAAATATCCTTTTGATCTTTGATCTTCTTTGATCAGGGACTGCTTGCCTCCAGGTATTTTCCAGATTGTGATTTTGGGTTCTCAACAGCCAATGGACTTGGCCAGCCATTTCCCAAGAGCTCTATGCTGTATCTACTCTCAGAAGAGAAGCCTGTAGAGGAACTAAATCCCCTTGGCCATAAGCCATCAAATACAGATAGCATAAATTTTGTTTGGTTCTGAACTCCTTGGTTTTGACACTTATCTATATACACTTGTGTGTTGCCCAAATATAACTGCTTTCCTGACATCCATCTGGGATGCCTAGTGCTACCATTGTTCTCCTTGGTCATAGATGTCCATTCGGTTCCCAAAGAACTGTACAATCATCTTTTAAACTGTTTTTTTTCAGTTTTTATTTGCATCAGTACATGTTAATAATACATAATGATCATATTCCTCATGGAATAAAACTATCATGTAGGAACTAATCAAAATATGTCATTTCTAAACATTTACAGATATCTCTCCCACTTACTTCCTCCTTTATTGTTTTTATCAAAGTAAGTCTCACAATGTTCCCCTTCTGAATTTCCACTGTACACATTCTGAAAGTGAAAGACCCTTTACACCTAAATGAATGGAAGCCGTTCTTCTCAGGGGCAGGGCCCTGCAACAGAAAGTGTGTGAACTGAGGACGCAATCAGATCTGGGCTCCAATCTTGACTTCATCCCTCCCTTCCTGGGTGAGTAACCATGAACTGTTTGGAATTTCCCTGACCCCTGGTTTGTTTGGGGTTTTTTTCCCTATATAAAATGGGGCTGTACTATGGTATTCACTTTCTAGATTTAATCATTTGAAGTTACCACAAACTGAGTGGCTCAAGGCAACAGAATATCATCTCATAGGTTAGGATGGCAAAATTCTGAAATTAGGTGTCAGAAGAGTCTTCCTGGCAGAGGCTCTGTGGTCAATTCCTTCCCTGGTTCTTCTAGCCTCCCATGGCTCCTGGTGCTCCCCTGCATCCTCTTCTCATTTCTGCAGCAGTTGTCTTTCTACGTTTATGTCTTCTCCTCCTCTTACAAGGCACTGGTCTTTATATTTAGGGTCTGCTCCAAATCCAGTGCGAGTACATCTCAAGATCCTTAACTAATGCCACTTGCAAAACCCGATTTTCAATTAATGTCACATTCTGAGGTTCTGGGTAGAGCTGAAGCTAAGTGGACACACTATTCAACTCACTGCACCTACCTGTGGTAAGGCATAATTGCATTATTCTCAGGAAAGTTGATGAGTTTCCACAGAGAATTTATGTTACTATAGAATTTTAGCCCATGTTTTTATACTGTGAATTGTTTAGCTATGCTTTTATATTAAGAAAAATGGTCACCTTTAGAGAAGTGACAGTGTGCATAGCCACTATACCAGTGAATATGCACTAGTGCTCAATAAGCACTTTTTTTCTTTTCCTGCTCCTAAGCTTAGGCTCACAACAGTGACTTAGTAACACAATTCATATGTGAGTCCCAAGAAATTATACATACTTCAAAGATAAAGTGAAAATTTTCTTGGCCCTATATAAAGGTTTCTTGTAAGCAGATGCAGTGGCTCTCTTCAAAATTTGACCTATTACTGCCATTTCAATACTAAGAAATAAAAGTTTATCTAAGAGATCTTTGCATCTCTGAGGAATATAAAAGTTATGAGGAAAGCTCAGGATAAAAATTAGAAATTTGTTTTGTTGTTCTTTACCAAATTTGCTAATGACCATTTAAAAATTTATCTGGTCTACCCTCATTTAAATTCCTTTACCTTTCCATATTTTTCTCCCTGGCATAATCTTATCTAGAATGTTTTTAGGAAGGACAAGAAAAAAAAAAAAAGACTGGTCTTCACAATAGCAGCTGTGCTGCCGCTAGTAAACAAAGGTATAGCCAGCAGGGCAAGGCAGGAGAGAGCTAGTCTGCCTCACTTGGGCACTTTCTGGCCTCCTCTGACCTCACACCTTCCTCTTCTTTATCTCTTGCCCACTAAACCTCAATGTTCAAACTTACTGGGACTAACCAGCTGCCCACATCTGAAATTCTTGAAGAAACTAGTCTCAAGAGCAAGTATTTTTTCTCATTTTTAGATACCTCTTTTAAGTCTGTCTGGTCTTGCCTGAAGTCCCTACACCTTGCAGTCTGGACCTGATAAATACAGCAAGTGTAACGACAAGAGCTATGGTGCAAGCTGTTGTATTCTGCTATCCTGGGGGCTCAAGGCATAACCACAGTTTCACCTGGTTCTCTTTTCAAAGCACACATCTATTATTTCTATTGCAATTCCTTTCTCTTAGAGTATAACAGGTTAGCAGAAAAAATTCTGACCTATGATGTGTGTGGAAAAGAATCAGAACCAAAGATAAACTTCTAATTCCACATCAAAAGAGACCCCTTGCATTTCACAAAACTCTTCATCTTTCTACTATTTCATAACTTACAGAAATTATTATATCTTAACATGTCTCCCAACTAGTACATAAATGCTGCTAAATATATTATGGTTGGCTAAAATAACACAGATACTCTAGTTCTTCAATGTGAGGTTTAAAAACATCCCACCTTACATCTCTAAGTAATGTCACTGAACCTCCTGTAAAGTGGACTGAGGTAGTAGATGCTCACCAAACCTAAAATATGTCCATCAAAGAGAAGCTAAGATTTCCTGTGTGAAACAGCTGTTACCTGGATTGGGTTGAAGGTATTCAATTGTTTTTGTCATTATTTCCATCACAGCTCTGCTGGTAACATCCACTTTCTGAAATGAGAAAAATAAATATTCTAAATTTCAAAAGGCATTAGCTTGATTGATTGATTGATTTTTAGTTTTTCCCAGTCTCACTGTATAGTTTAGGCTGCTCCTGAATTCACTACGTAGCTCAGGCTGGCCTTGACTCGTAGCAATCCTCCTGTCTCAGTCTCCTTGGTGCTGGGATTACGGCATACACCACCATGCCCAGTTAATTCATTAGTTTTAGAGCCTTTGGTTTTTTCTAAGGCTGTATACATTCACCTGACAAGCAATTAAAGAGTGAGAAGTCCTGTAAGAGAAAGTGAGGAACTCTGTGGCGCCCTTGGCGAACTGCACTTAGCAGTTGTCTATCAAGATTTGAAAAGCCTATTATTCACCCAAGTAGGAAGCTGGTAATTTCCTAGCATTTATTTGAACATACACTTAATTATCTTCTAGTAAAAGATAAAGCAGAGGGAGTCAAACATATTTTGCACCCAGAAGCATTTTCTGGATGAGGACAGCAGGCCAGGCATGGAGGCAGGTTTTGCCATCCTAAAGAACAACGCATGAAAGAAAGTTTTTATTTAACTTCTGAGAACATACTAAGGACTTAAAACCTTCAGCAAACAGTTGTAGTCAACCTTTAAATAGTTGGTAAATTCTAAAGAAAAATCTTGGTGTTAGTCTATCTTGAAAAGTTGAGACTGGTCATTGACTGCCCCCAGAAGTTTTCCATGCCCTCTTCTCCCCATGCAGAGGTGACAGGAGCTGCATGATGCAGTCAGGTCATTTCTACCTTCACCACAGAATCCTACTCTTATAAATATGTTGAGGCATTCATTTATCCTACAAAGGAAATGACTGATGGAGATAAATAAATACATCCTCCTGTATGTGTACATAATATATGATACAAGATTTCTGAAGAGAATTAATTTAACAGTGAAATTCAGACATATCAATTAAATTCATGAGAACTTTTTTTTATTTTATTTGTTCCTTGTTTTGTTTAATGCAGTTTAACAGCTTCTCTTTGAAATGGAAGAAATAGTCATTATTTATTGCATCCATATAAAATCAGCTGTTTATGTAGTAAACCTCCTTCTCTTCCACAATCTCCTCATTAAAACATTTTAATTTTTCAGATGGGTGTGAGGGTCACGCCTCTAATCCCAGTACTCAGGAGGCTGAGGTAAGAGGATTGTTGTGAGTTTAAGGCCAGTCTAGGCTACATAACAAGACTGTCTCAAAAAATAAAACAAACCAAAAGAAAAATTTTAATTTTTCAATACTTAGTAGTTTCCTATTCCATGGGAATCATATTACTGGCATGTTTGTCATTATGGGGATAAATAAAGGAACACATTTTTTAATGAACTTAAAAGCTCATAAAATTAACATTAAAAGTATCTTATTTTGGATATATCCATGGATGAATCCTGTCCCATGTTCTTTCAATTGACTCGTATTTTAAACTCAGTTGGAGACCCGGGAGATAAAATATTAGAATATTATGTTTGGTCCCCAGTGGGGTTCTACTTTAAAAGGGAATTGGCAAAAACAAACAAAATAACTATCCCAACATCCCCTGTGCTTTGACTGAAGTCCCCCTAAAAGCAGTTAATACCACCCAGACATTTATAGCCTTTGGGTTCATTCATGCAGACTCCTTCACCTCTTTTGGTTACCTTCACCTCTTTTGGTTACCTAATCCAGGCATAATTAAAGAATAAGCTCTGTATAAATATTTTCATGACATGTACTCAACAAGGAACAGTTGTTAGAAAATTTATTCACTAAGCCCTTGCTCTTGCTTGACCTCTGACAGATAATCATTTGATAGAGATAAAGAACGTAAGAGGAAGAAACCAGCAACATAACTAGCCCAACATCTTAATTTTTAAAATGTGAAGTTGAGGCCAGGAGGGAAATGAACTCCCTGAGGTCACATAGCTAGTATTACTATGGGAAGTAAAGTTGTTCTCAGGGTCATCATCACAGGTTTCCAATGAAGAAAACTGAACTGTCTCTGGACAATCTGCCACTCTCCAGGTCATCTGTTAGCAGGAGGCTCACAAATTTCTAACTTTCCTCTACCTCTCTCATCAATAACATTTAGTACTCATTAGCTAAACTATGCAATATCAGTCACAAATAAACTGAGAGTCATAACCTGCTAATATACTGACTGTGCCTTGCTTAAGGAACTTGTTACAAAAACTAATTATATATCCAAACTGGCAATATATAGTACATATTCTTTATTACCAGACCTGATAATATTAATATGAAGAAGACATATACATAGATCACTTATTATAAGCAAGAGCTTATTCCCAATGAAGAACAGCACAATTTAACTTTGAACTTACATCATATAGTTGTCCCTTTCCTCAGTTTCCAAACTTTTCAATTACTTGAAATATGTAAGCTCTGATGCATCCCAAATTACAACATCAATTCTTATTAACTCTCAAGCTTCCATCTTTAATTAACCTTGCCTGGGATTACAGAAGGCAGCCAATGATAAACAATGCTTTGAAAACAAAAATTAAGCTGAGATTAGCCCAATGTATTACTACAGCTATTGTTTTGCTAATCTTCTTGGGATTCTGCCTGGAAATATACTATAAACATGTAATTTACAGGAAGCTTGTCTTCATGGAATTTCAAGCCAACCAGAAAGAAGTCTTTAATGCTGGTCCCATTTGGGGTTCTGCCTTTCTCACAGCTCTACAACTGCGAGTGAGTCTCTAAGCCCACTGATCCACATCTTCTTCACCATTGCTATGGAGGAGACACCTGCTGATATGACAGATGCCCTTTACCACCAGGGAATGCATGTTACTCTGAGCATGCTGGCTAACCTTTACTCCTTTCTCTCCCATTTGACAGCCACTGCTGCAATCCAGGTAAGAGTGTCACCATTAAACTGTGTGTGACAGTGTATGCCGGTACTGTGCAGGACCACCTGAACAACTCTCCTTGAACAAAGAGCAATCACCTTCACTTTGGCTGAACTTGGTCCTATCTCCATTTAATGATAGGTACAGAGCTGGCGAAGCCATTTCCTGTTCTCTTCAATTGGCTCTAAGCAATATAAATAGTGCTAGCTGAGGAGCTGATGCATAATCTTCGAAGCCAGGCAATAGTCACTGTTTCCCTGCCCTGCGACTCCCAAAACACGGTTGAGCCAGGCCCAGGATGAAGAGCCATAGCTCCAGGGCTGTCAACTGGGTTCAGCCTCAATATAAGAGGCTATGACTTCCCAGGACAAAAAACTTTGCACATCAAAGCTAAAGAACCAGTCCCCAAAATATTAAATGCTACCTCAATTGTGCTTTGCAGATTGGTCTTTCTGCATATTGCAGGGGTGCTCTGAGACCACCTAGCTAGCCCAGCTCACAGTACTCATATATTTCCTATCATTCTCACAGTCACGCATCCTCAAGCCACTCCCTTCTTCAAGAATTAATAAAATCTGAGTTAAGTCCTGAGTTGAGGCCTTTGCTCCAGTGAACCTTCTTCCAGGCTAGACTTAAGACTCCTTGACTCCCTGAAACTGTAAATATGTCTTAGTGTATAAATATGACTCCCTATAACTATAAATATGTCACTTAGAATACACTTAGTGTATTCTTAGTGAAACTATAAATATGTCTTAGTGCAACTTAGTGCCATAAATTGCACTGGAAGTGATAGATTGGGATTAATTTATTGGCATTACATGGGATTTTCCATGGGATTACAAATATAAACTTCTCAGACTGTGACTAGGTCTGGAAAGGGCTGTCCGTATGTATGGTGATCCAAACACTCTGGGAAGCTAAGGTAAAAGGATCACAAGTTCCAATCCGCACTATTTAGTAACTTAGCAAAGCCCTGTCTCAAATAAAAATTTAAGAGGGCTGGGGACACAATGCATTGCAAAGGTCCTGGGTTCTATCCCCAGCATAAAGACAAAAAACAAAAACAGTAATATCATCAGAAAGTACCACTGTTAGTAACAAATTACTTGCTACAAAACTCAACAGAGAACTAATGTGCTTTACATGACAGCTGGGAACTATGAGTTTAGCCTGTTATAATATAGGCAGAGACAGGGAATTAAGTCATTTCTGGGGCTGTACAGAAGAACTCAATAACTGAACTCAATAACTAATTAAGCATACAAAGATAATGACCATGCACATTGTCCTGTTAGCTTTTCCCCATATCCCACTTTGCCAACAATCCTCATTATTTTTTTCTCATTTGGAGTAATAATCTTTTGTTTTTTCTTGACATATTTTTCTTAAAAGCTGAGGTTGGCCCTTCGGAAGAATTCAATGTTTGTTAAATGGCTTACCCACATATTTCCACTCCTACTGTTTCAATAGAAGGAATTTCCCATGATACTTTTCAGGTTGCTAAAAGACACCATGCTCTGCTAGAACTCTGTGTTACCCATATATAGAGGGACAAGAAGTGATTTCAGAATTTAGCTCAAATACTTTCTCCTCCAGAAAGCTTCCACTGATCAATACTGAGTCAAGCATCTCTCCTAGGTCTTCCATGGGAATCCTCCCCAGGGCACAAAGTACTATTATGTCCTGTTAACTACTGATTTATGAATCTTTCCCTCCCCTCATCCCAATCAAAACTAGAAGCCCCTCAAAGGCAGATGTGGGTCTTACTCATTGTTGTAATCCTAGTACCAAGCAGGATACATGAAGGCGTTTACAGATTTCCCAAGTGAATGAATGAATGTTACTACAAACCAAACTTCACAGAATTATTCCTGCAACTCATACAAATTTTACAAGAAGCCAGATTCCCCTCAATTTCAGAATTTTCTCTTAACAACAAACCTGCAGTTTTTCAAGAAACAAATCCATTCAATGTCTGCAAAATGGTAAGGAATTAAGCTGTGCATAATGAAGAGTGTAAGTTGCAAACAACATTTAAATCTAAAACAGAAACAATTTCACACAAGGCACTCAAGAGAAGGAGAGAAATCATTATAGGCAGAGTTCCTACAGAGACAACACAGCTACAGGAGTCCAGCATTCAGCTTGGAGAGGGTTATTCTGTAAGGCTGGAAGGTACACCAGGGATTCTACTGCATCTCAGCAGGAAAGCAGTTAGCGCTGCCCTTAGAGAAACAACCTCTAGGAATATCCACTTCTTTCCCAGTAGTACTGCTTGATTCAGATCTCTAATTTATTTCATTTTGTTGTCTAATTGCACCTCTGAGAACACAGCCAAAATAAAAAGGTTTCTCTATCTTATATAGTTAATAAAAAAAAAAAAAAACAACAATGGAAAGATAGTTCCTCTGTAGATTTGGAAATATTGAGCTGAAATATTTTTATGAGCTACAGACGAATTAATGGGAAAAAAGATCTGAGATTCTGAATCCAAAGAAATTGCTTTTTCAATTACCACAGAAATCCTATAAAGCATGGAGAGAGGGTACAAAAATGTCCATAGTCACAAATAAGACAAAAACATATGGAATGAAACAATATTTGTATTGCACTGAAATCTCAGTCTCTAATTTACTTAGATAAAATCTCAATGCCCAGCACACACCTGCTGCCCTTGGGGCCACTTCCCACAGGTAACCTGCACAGGTCAAGAGAAGAGCAGCCAGCCCCGCCCTTGCACACACAATGGCTGCAATCAGGGAACTTCCTGCGCATAGCCAGTGTGGGCTGAGAAAAGTAGCAGCCAGGCCTGCACCAGAGCACCCAATGGCCGCCATCAGGTACTCACAATCAGCACTGGCTGGGAAAACCAGCCAGCCATGCCTTGGAGAAATTATAGCCAATGAGGGAAATGCCTGGGACCCCACAACCCACTTCTATGGGAGAACCCAGGAAAATGTAAGGTGAAGAAGCAAAAGGTAGTCTTTGGCCTCCAACCCATGCAGAGAAAGTCCACATAAACATGTAAGAGATTGGAAGTCACACATCTAAAGTTTCTGAAGTGATGGCAACTGAAGTAAAGAAACAATTTCATGAGACTGTAAATGAAATTAGAAATGCTATCTCAGGGAAAATAAATGAAAACTATAAGAATTCCTCAGCATATCTAAATAAGACATAGATAAAATAATAGAAGAGCACAGGAAAATGAGAGAAACCTTGAATGAACAATGTAAGAAAGATTTAAAATGCATGGAACAGATTCAAAGAGATACCCAGGAATTAAAAACTCCATTGAAAATGAGAAGAACTTCTGGAAAGAAACTGAAGATTAACTTTCGGACCTTGAAGACAGGATTGCAGCTAGTGATCACAAAAGGAAAGACCTCTTAAAAATAACAAAGAACCAGGAAATAACAATTTAAAGGCTGCAAGACAACACAAAGAAAAATAATTCAAGAGTGATAGGTGTCAGCCAAAGAGCAGTGGTCAACACAAACGGCATAAAAAGACTATTTACAGAAAACTTATGACGCATGGGAAAAGGACCTGACACGCAGGAAAGTGAGGCATATAGAAATCCAGATAGCCATAATCAAAATAAATCCCAGATATATAATGATCAATATCCCAGAAATTCAGCAAAGAACAGAATATTAAAGACTATAAGAGAAAAGAAACAGATTGCCTATAAAGGAAAACCGTAAGAATCATGGCAGACTTCTCAACACACATCAAGTCAAGAAGAGCTTAGAGTGAAGTGTTTCAAGTCCTGAGACAAAGCAACTTCCAACCAAGACTGATGTACCCTGCAAAACTATTTTTAAAAATTAATGGAGAAATAAGCTACTTTCATAATAAAGAACAATTGAAGAAATTCATAAGCACCAAACCAACCCTACAAAAAGTGCTGAAGTGTATTCTAGAAAGAGATAAGGATGACCACAGTTCTAGGAACACAGGAGAGGGTGTTCACGGAGCAGGACAGGCAACTGAATGGAGAGAAAAAGTGTGAGGGGCAAGGACAGAAGGACAGCATGGCAAAGATGAGACAGTGCATATCAATTATAACCATTAACGTAGATGGCCTCAATTCATCAATAGAAAGAAACTCGGACAGAGTGGATTGAGGGACAGGATCCATCAATATGCTGTGTGCAAGAAACACATTTGACTCTAAAAGAAATTCATGGACTGAAGGTCCAAAAAGAGAAGACAATGCCCACGCGATAAAGACCCAGAAAGAAGCAGAGTTAGCTTGCCTATCAAACACACAATACATAAGAAAGATACAATATGTTTATACAATGGAAAGTTACTCAGCTATAAAGAAGGATAATCTCGAGGCTTCTGTAAGTAAATGGATGTAACATGAGAGCATGCTCATGGGTAAAATGGTTTGGACTCACATGGGTGAACATCATGTTGTCTCTTTAATACAAAAAACTGAAGGAATTAGTAGGATCTAAAATGTACAACAGACATTGTGAAAATAAAAGGGGAAGACATATGTTAAAAGGGAAGGTGGTAGCCACTGTTAATCTCCTATTATCTTGTTTTGAAATCCTGTATCACTTTCATTGTTTTGTTTTGACTGGTTTTATTCTGTTCTGTTTTGTTTGATTTTATTATGTCTCATGGTAAGGGCAGCTCTTTTGAAGATAACAAGATACATTATGGTAGCCATTGTTTATTTCCTATTATCTTGTTTTGAAGTTCTGTATCACTCTCACTGTTTTGTTTTGATTTGCTTTGTTCTGTTTCATTTTGTTTGATTTTGTTCTCTTTAAAATCAAAAAAATAAAAGGTTAATTCATTTATAATGAATAAATACGTTTTTAAAAAACTCAAATATGGGCAGATTCCTCAAATAACCAGAAAGTTATTTTATTACAGGAATATCTATATTTTTAAATAAAGCTTCAGAAACTTTCTATGAAGAAAAATAAGTATTATACTTTATTTTCAGACATCACAGGAGATCTGTGGAGATTTGCTTAAAGTAAAATACATGCAACATTCTCTTTTAGTTTATAAAATGGGGATAGATTTCAGAGCAAAGTAAGTCTACAAAAGTCTAATTAGTTTCCCTGTGATAAACTGTATTCTGTGCTTCAAATGTGCCATTCTTTTTAGTTTGATTTAAGAAACAGAAAGTAAGTTAGTCTTGGCTAGTGAGTAAGTCCTGGCTGTTGCTAAAGCAGACTAATTTCTGACACTTGACACTTAGTTCCAATTCCCTAAGTAACTGGTTAATATATCATGACATTATGGCATCACACTAAAAAGCCCTTACAGTAGATGAGGGAAGAAAAGCCTCAAAGGATTAACAGAAGACAACATTAGTTGCAGACAGATACTGCTGCAAATTAACAAACACTTTGGGTTGTCCATAATCAGGGATGAGGAAGTCCAATATTAGTACTTCAGTAACTGGAGTAGTTAAGTCAGCTTATTCTGGGAATGTGTTTCACTGTCTAGAGACTCACATTCTGTAAAAGCAGGATGAGGAGAGTACTACTTCCATAACAGTGAGTATCAGTAGTTACCAGCTTTGGTTGAAGATAAGTGATACATATAAACATCCAAAGATGAGATATAAGGAGCAATATATACTTCAGTCCAGTTGAGGAAAGTAGCTGGTGGGTACTAGGTATAATAGGCTGGTTTCCCAGACTGCTGGCTAAAAGTTAGGATTCAAGCATAAAATTTCTCCACCATAAAAAAGTAGCCATCAGCAAGGTTAATCACAAGAATTCAGTAAAATGATCAGCTAGATAAATACTATGTATAATCATTTCACCAGACTCCTCCTTCCTGGTAACTCATTTGTTTTTCAGGAACTCAAATGTTCTTTTTTGCCTACATGCATGTTATTTCCAATCAGCTGAAAAAGTACAGCTGGAATGTCTTAGGTTGTTCTGTATGGGAGATTCTGATCAGAGCTCAAAAGACCAGAAAGCCAGTAAAGACCAGGCTCCAGAAGTTTCTGCTGGGAAGGAGGTATTGGCTGTTGGACTCCACATGATGTGTGTTACAGCTTGGCAGAAAGTTTGTCTGTACTTTGTTCATGTCTAGTGACTTTGCCTGAGACTGATATTAGGGACACCAAACTTCCTGTAGAAGAAATTTCAAAGCAGTTTAATGTTGAGGCAGTGACATTTGTTGGTTTGTTTTGTTTTGCTTTGTTTTGTTTTGTTTTGTTTTGTTTTAGCCAAATCTATGTTGAGAATCAAGAGTAAAGAGCACAGCAGAGTCATTTAAAAGGTGAGTTTGGCCAGAAAGGAAGCTCCAATACAGCTGTGGAGTACAATGACAGAGCAGAGGAGATCTGACTGCAGTGAAGGAACAGGAGACTATAAAAGATGGCCTGAAGGCATCACAAGAAGCAGCAGGACTTCACCCTTTGCAGCCTCAAAACTGCAGAAGTGGAAGGCTTTGCTCTGAGATGACAGTCCCAGAGTACCATGTTCCAGAATGGTGGCATGGACAATTCATTCCTCAGAATTGGATTCAGAGTGCCCTATGGTCTAGGCAATTGAGCCCAACAGACAAAAGCCTACTTCCTTCTCATCTACTTCTCTTTCTCTTTCCCTCTCTGTCTCTCTCTCTGTCTCTGTCGCTCTCTCTCTCTCTCTGTCTGTCTGTCTCTCTCTCTCTCTGCTTTTGCTGCCATGAAACATTGTCCCTCTGCCATGTATCACTCTGCCTTGAAGCCAGCTAATCATGCACTGAAGCCCCTATGAACTGTGAGCTAAATAAATCTTTCTCCCTTTAAATTTGGGTGTCACATATTTTGTCTCAGCAATGAGAGAAAAGTAATACAAACATCATGGCAATAGAGCATGGTGCAACAAAGTTGCTCATCTCCTAGCAGTCAGGAAGAAGACAGGAGGAAAAAAGCTAAAGAGGAAGAAGCAACAGACCAGCTATGAGTCCCAAAGTCATATCCCCATTATCTGCTTTCTCTAGTTAGGTTTCCATCACCTCCCAAAATGTCACCAAATTATGATCTCATCAATGAATTGGACACTTGATGAACTTAGAACCCATCAGCTGGCAACTGAGCTCTCAGAACAAGAGTTCTGAGAGACATTTCAAATTCAAACGACAGTAAGACATAAAGAAATATCTGTTGAATTCATCAATGGACTTCATCAAGGTAGCTAAAAAAAAAAAGACAGGAAGAAAAATTTAGGAATTTACATATGACAAGAACAGCGAAATTGAGGTATCCCCCTGGAAATGATGTGGGCTAAGAAAGTATCGAGCCCCTAAAAATTTTCCAGTAGAGTCAAATTCAGAATATAATGAAAATGCTTTGTTATAATCATGCACATAAGTAATATTTTCAATAATGCTTAAATGTGGTTTCCCAGTATTACAGGCTTAGAATATTCTCTTCTATTCTAATATAAGATTTGTACTTCAGATCTATTGCTCCCCAGAAAGTTAACAATAGAAATATTTCTTTCTACAATTCAATACATCCTCTCTTCATCATAAGCCTAAAAATCATTTGCTATGAACAGCCTCAAAGTGAATCAAAAATATGGCTATTCACAAAGAGAAATAAAATGAGGTATTATTCCACTCCGCCTTGTTGAGAACCTGCAACCCTTTAGAAAAGGTGCTAAAATTAGTTATGTTACTTTTAATCTTTAATAAAATATCAAGTGGGTATTATTATTTTCACTTTCCTTTCATTAAAAATAAACAGAGGCTCCAAGCAATAAATGGACTTTGCAACAACTGTCAGTACTGGAGTTGGGGTTTGGATCCAGGTAAAGACTGGCTCCAAAACTGTACTCTTTCTACTATCCTCTGCCTCTGGATGACACCATTCTGTCAGGAAAGTCCTCTACAGAAAGAACAGGATGTAAACTACCTTCCCCAAACATTTGGGATACTATATTCTATACCTCCTTTTTTTCTCTTTACCTTCCACCTCCCATAATTTCATCACCAGTTCCACATTATTCTCATTCTTATAGTGCTGTTATGACATGCCAACTTCCTTGAGGTTTTATTCTCAGAATAGTACAAAGGGAAGACAGGATACTTCACATTTTCTGTTTAAAATATATACTAAAAGTAGAGTACTTTTAAAAACAACATAATGCATTCTCAGACACCAACTGAGACTAGGGGCCCATTTCCCTCTTTTTATGGTGGATAATTTTATGTCAAAGAGAGGACTGTGTTGAAGACTTACCCTTTCCATCTCCTTAAAGTCATCATCTAGCTTGGTTCCTTCAGCTCCTCCAACCTTCTCACTCACTTTCTGTAGAAAATAACCACAAAAGAGAATTACCACACATAGTCCCTTTTATAAAGATGTATTAAAAGTTGTAATTACTTTCAGAAATACCACCTAATATACTCTTACAACCACTCTCTGACTCAGTCCTTCACAGTAGGAAACTGGCTCAGAGAGGTCAATGACTTTCCAAAGGTCAAATACCTTATAGGTATTAAAACAAGAATTTAAACTTCTATCTTGTGGCTTCAACCCTGGAGCTCTTTCTCCTATAAAACTATTATATAGCTACTTAATCACTAGAATTTTTCTTTTTAAAGTTCTTAGGAAGAAGACAGTCATACAACTCTTTTTTCTTCTGATAGTGGATCTAAAATACTACCTAGGTAGAAAACTGCTATTTCTTCTATGTATTCCTCAATGGGCTACTGATCAGATAACCACAAGCATGTACGAAACTATTAACATCAAAGAAATGAAGTCAGCCCAAGTTACCTTCAGATAAAAAAGATTAGTCGTATTAGAGCGTCCTAATGCTGTATGTCCTTACATATATTAAAACACATTCTATGTAAAAATGTTGAAGGGATATCCTTTCTATTCTATTTTGCCATATTGTCACATAGTTTATGTTTATGTTTATGAATTAGCATGAAAATTATCATTTTCAGCATGTAAAATTCATGTTAATAAAAACTGAAAATCCTATGCTTTTCTAAAATAAAAATTCAAATTACAGATACTAAAAACAAAACAAAGTAAGAGCATTACAAACACAGTAATAATGAATGCTAGTTAAATGACTCATCCCCCTTAAAATACACTAACTATAAAGGCCAATAGATATTTTCTCCAAGAACATGATATATAAAGTTATCACACAAAAACAGTAAAGTATCTTTCAATAGCCATGGAGTTGAGTCTTTGTAGGGGACCCCACAATGGCCATCTTGTAACAATCTCAGCAGCAACCTAAATTGGTCATTGGGCATGCTTCCCCCTGTCTTTTTAAAGAGCCAGATCCTGGGCATGCAAACTCTGACAGCCCCTTGTTGGAGCTTAAGGCATATTTTTACTCTCTCTTTCTATCCATCCTTCATTGCTGATTTCTACCATCAAGGAAGTCTTCAGAACAGACTACTCTTATGAAGACTTTGCATTAGTAGTAAGAAAAGGAATATAATATAGGGACAGAGCATGGTAGATTGATTCCTCCACTCTTTGGTAGATTCATGTAGCTCTTATGAAAACTATACTGTATAACTACTATAAGAATTTGTATCTGAACCCACGGGTATGCATCAAATCCTAGTTCTCTCCTCTTGCCAAGAGAGTATGTGTCTGCTTATAGTATTAAGGCTTCTCTCATCAATTTATTTAACTGTCATTTCATACTTTGAGAAGAAGCTAGCAATTTTCCCTAAAATAACATAATCTTGGGAGAAAAAGGTCAAAAATTCAAACTGAAAGGTTTACTGTCTTTAAATTGTATTAATGGCACAGGCGTATTCCTTGAGAAGTATGTAGAACAGATATTATTACTTTGATGCAGATCAAGAAACTGAGGGTTGCATAAATTAAATTATCAATGGCAGGCCGTTTTAGCTAGGAAGAGGTAGAATCAGGGCTTGAATGAAGGTTTTCTATTTGAATCCTCAGGCTTTTTTAGGTCCACATCTCAGTTTCAAAGAGCTGTCCATGGTGCTACATTTCTCTGCCTGGAATCCCATTTGATTCTGAAGACCAGATGAGGATTCCCTAACTTGACCCTATCTTTAATATCAGCCTTCTCACTTCACCTGTGCCCTGACTGATGCCGATTATCAAGTGCTCATCAATCTGTACAGATGCAGGTTTTCCCTGACAATATTACTTAATAATGTAGGCCTATCTAAACCAGCAGCCAGCTTCTTTGCCTATATCTTAAAAGATTTTTTACCAAACCTAAAATGACAGCAAAAAACAAGAGAAGTTCTACACTAGAATTTAGTTTAGAACCCCTCACAGATATACAGACATATAGGCAGTTTACAACCCCTCATAGACATGTCCTCATATGACTGTAAATGATAGGTTTAGTTTCATTTGTAAAATGAACACAAAAAAGCATGTAGTGGTAAAACACTCTCATTTAGGTAAAATCAGAGAATCTTGGTAATCTTAAGATATTCACACTTTCACCAACTCTAAAAATAATGATACCATCCAAATTACAAGGGCTTACATTACATGTCCTATATCATATTGCTCAATTGAGAGTGGTTTTTAATTCTTCCCCCACTTTCTGCACTCATCAAAAGTTTTGGCACCACAGTAGCTGGCTCACTATATCAAGTGGAATACTGAATTAATACTGGCCATTAGTAATTTAAAGCTAGCCCTGCAAACCCACAATAATGCCAGTTCATCAGCCATTTACTTTATAATACACCAAACAGTAAATTCAATGGATGCAAAACTGATGGGAAGGTAAGAAGAGAGACAGAACAAGAAGGCAGAGCAACACAAGACGGGGAGCAAGAGAGATCTTTTTTTTTTTTTTTTTTAACAAAAACTGCCACTTAAGTTTTTCTAAGAGAAACAGTTCACCAAACAAAGTGAATGATGCTAGGCACTAGATACTGATACTGGCCTGATTGGTTAATTGATTAATAGTTTTCCATCTAATTATATTCCTGAGGGGGGGCACATATTACTCAAAATGACATCTACATTATTTTTGTAAGTCACAAAGGATAGACCAAAGCACTGAATTACCAAATACTGAATACCAAAGCACTGAATAGACCAAAGCACTGAATTAAACACTGGGCTAAATAACAACTGACTCACTGCTTAGAGGCATGGCAAATATCTTCTGTTATTTCAATAAATGTTACTAAAACTTCATTTGTTTTATGTATAAGAAGCAAAGTGAAGAATACTTACAGAGCTCATCTGGCCAATAACAAAGACATTTTTTTTTACCTGGTACTATCTAAAATTTTGTGTTATTATTTTCAGGAGATGATTTCTAAAACAAATATTTCACAATACTGAATATTTTCTGATGCTGTTTAATATTATTTGACTAAATGACTGCTACTTGAGAAATTGATAACCTGCTTAAATAAATTTTAGGAAATATCTGAATTCAACAGAACAGTGAAAGCGGGCCAGTGCTTGTTCCTCTACCATCTATAAACCAAAAACAACTCCTGCAAATAATTCTATGATCCTTTCTAGAGACCTAAAAATATTGAGAGTTCAAGATTTTCAATGGGACCCTTCTGATACAAGCTTGTAGGTCTAACCTTATCTTTAACTTCCCATTCATTCTGTATTCCAGTCAAACCAGAGATCTTATGCTACTCTAGTTTTTCACTATATTCTCATGAGAAAGATTCAGACTAGACTACAATGTACTTTTGAGAAAATTGTCATAAGAGAGAGAAAGATGCCGTAAAGTGAGACAAATAAAACTAATCACCTCACCTAGGGACAGTTTTCAAAAAGGCACAAATTCCAAAACAGAAAATAAATAATGCAATAGGCTCAGTTTTAAATTCTTCATTTTGAGTCTTTACTAGTGATTGTTTCATGCTATTTTCTTCTATACCACATAAGAAAAATGATGAAGGGAACCAGCAGCAAGAGACATCTTAAATAAATGGCTGCTCTCAGCCCAAAAGATTCTGCTTTCCAGAAAGAACTACCCTCACATTATCTGTCATCTCCAGGCAAAAGACACTTTGTCTTCCAGGTGCAGTCTTGATTCTTTCCAGTAATGCATTGTATGCACTAAACTCTTAGAAGTTAACTATAGTTATCTCCAATGAATTCTTCTTAAGATCCACAACTTCATTGAGATTCAACAGACATAATACAAATACTATTCATACACTCCCACACCTAGAAAATTATTTATCTCCTAACACTTGTTTTTGCTCAATTTTATCTCCTATTATTACAGACAGGTTTCCTTACCATCTATAAAATGTGTTGTTGGGTTTATTACTTCTATTTTATTCCTGAATCTATTTCCTTTTTTTACTCTCCAACTCACTAAATATATTAAATGCTCATTCAGATTCACCTCTTCTACCATCTGTGATTACCCAGCCTAGCTGAAGTTACCATCCTTTGAACTCAATGAGAGTCATCATTTCTTGGACTACCTGGAACTATTTAATGAGAAAAATTGCTGAGGATGTTGTTCAGCTGACTTGTAAAATGCTAAAGGTAGGAATCATATTTTATGCATTTTTATTTGAATACATCTGACACTTCAGTACCAAATACAATGACTTTATAGCACAGAAAATTATCACAGTGAGTTATTCTTAAACCAAAACATTAAGTTAAAAGAAGACACTTGACAATGACTAAGCAACTGGTTCTGTATCTACTTTATGACAGTGTACTTTCTCCGCTAAAATTAATATCCTTCTCTATCATAAAATTAGGATATTCAAGTATCATGTATGATATTTTATTTATAGCCAAGGCCAAAGGAAATTCTATCTTCACTGTAATGATCCTACAGTCACCCACTATACTGCTTTTAGTACAATTACAATTTAATTAGTACATTATTCCTACTAATTTCAGTGCTAAATATAGAATATGTGTTTAGCTTATTTATATATATTTATATACATATGTTGGTATATCTGTGTGACTGTGTATAATCACACAACATTTACGATAGAAAGTATACTGTATTTCCAAAATGCCTTTTTAAAAATCATTAAAGTTTTATGAGGTATTATAGTACATGTTTACTCATATTAAAATAGAATTTCTTTAATACTCAAATTAAGTATAGCTTGTTTTTAAGACCAGAAATCAGAACACATATATTACCCAGCTAATCTGCATTATAGCACAACATATAATATATATTTAGGTACAAAGAAATTTCACTGAGAATTCAGCAAATGAAAGTCACAGAAGCAAAGGTTTTAAACAACTGAACTGAGTCAAGACATAAATTTCAGTCTCAAAAATGTTACTTAGTAGCTGCATAAAACGAAATACATAAACTCTCAGTGTCTTGACTTCTTAACCAAAGAAATAAAAATCAACTTCATTTAATACTGCATATTTTTGAGAATTATGTGAGGAATATATGTGTAAGAGAACTCTGTAAACTAGTAAAGATCATTATTAAATGATTATTATGTAAACGCTCTCTCTCCTCCTTATCACCCACCTCCCTCCCTCCCTGCTGGAGAAGGAACACAGGATCTCATGCATATTAAGCAAGTGCTTTACCACTGAACTACATCCTGAAACCAAGGATTATTATGCTTTGATTAAACCATCTTATTCACATGAAAGCTGCATTAAGTTCATTTAGCATTTAGCAAAAAATAACTAAAATATATTATTAAAGAGTGACATTAATGTACAAGCTCATTTTTAAAAAGTTATAATAACTTCTCCATTATCAGGATGTCCTGTTTTCCTAATATTTGTTGAAAGGCATCACCTCTGAGAACAAAGAAGTCCAAAGTTTAACTTGCCATAGTAGTTATTGTTTATTTTATCTATAAAATAAAAACTGTAACAACAATACTTGATTACATGTCAAATACTCAGAGGGAAACTGAAAATTAAAAACTATAGCAGCGCTTTTTTAGTATTGGACTAAATAACAGATGGTGGTATTCTCATGTATACAAGACAGGGTAGACTCACTTTATGGGATACAAGTCTCACACTAGTTTTCTCAGCTGTCACTAAACTGTAATGTTTAAATGCCATGATGTTTTGAAAATGGATTTCAAAAAACTAGTATTTTTCCTGTCCTAAAATTTGAAACTTTCTTAGAAAATGAGTAAAGCATTTTTGTCTACCTAAATTAAACTAATTATATTTCTCAATTTCAAGCAGAATTTATATGCTAAATAATATTACAAAGTTTTCCCTTACACAAAAACCAGTGATTTACTTCCCATGACTTCTACAGGATGAAGACTGATTGCTTTTGAATATCTGGAACTAAAAATTTTAAAATGAGTTTGGGTAGGGTATTTGGCCTTTTTTCAACTTCCCAGTCCATCTTGTTTCTTGTTAAATACCACACAGAAAATCAGAAACTTATTTTTATATTCCTAGTGTGGCTCACTGGGGGTTAAAAGTAATAACCTTCTAAACCCTGTTTTTCTAAAGTGGAAAATATCCCTAACTATGGGGTTACATATACCCCTCAAAAGGAAGTCAGTAAAATTTAGTATACAAATAGGGCTTTCATAGTTCTATTGGTTGAAAGATACTTTATCACCTCCAGTTTCATTTTTTTTTTTTATTTAAAAGAGAATAAAACAAAAGGGGGCAGTACAGAGCAGATCAGAAGAGGACAACATAGGCAACACAGTACTTTACATTAAGTCAACTGGACATCAACAGTATCTAATGCCATATCTCTTACTCTGCTATAGTTGAGCATAGTTTCAATTACAATAATATCAAACATAACACAATAGTATAAAG